>CAVMGG010000894.1:0-57809 GCA_963680895.1 Fragum sueziense | reverse complement strand
TGCGAATGGGTAAATGATTTGTAACAAATATAAGATAGAAGCATTTGCCAATACCAGACAGCATTTACCCCTGCAAAAAGTTCATTTTAAGTTCAAGAACTGTTCTGGAATATTCTAGAATGTTAAATGGCCCTTCTAGAACATTAAATTGCACTACTAGAACTGTTCTAGAACAGCCCTAGAAGTGCCATTTAATGTTGTAGAACAGTTCTAGGACTAGAAATGTGTCCTTGAACTTTTTCAGCAGGGGGAGGAACAGGCTGTTCTAGAAACAAGGTGGTCCCACATGCTATAGGTTCCTTTTTCCAGAACCCAGCCCCAATAGTTTTTCTGGCAGCCTTGTAATGTATTGATGGAACTTGGTGGTTAACATTTATTAATATTGACATTCTCGGACTGGTGATTATGTTTCACCCATTAATGGTCGAGATTTGGTGCGTGAGAAAAAAATTAGGTTGATAACTACACACGCAAACATTGCAAATTAAGCAGAATATAGGCCATTGCCCCTCATGCTCGGATCCAGGGGTTGGGCAGAGACCCCTTCTCAAATTTGTAATAAAAAAGGCTTATCCAAGTGATGTTTAAGGAAATATTTCCTGTGCCAAAGCGCAGTCCTCCTCCCATCCCTCCCCCCCCCCCCCCCCCAATAAAAAAAGAAAAAAAAAATGGATTTTTTTTTTTATTTTGCCAAGTCAAAACTTATTGTTTTATATCAAACTCGTTAAGTTTTATAAACAGACATACAGAAATAGCAAAGTAATTGCCCAACTTGGGAAAAAGTTCAAGAACACATCTCTAGTTCTAGAGTTCTTCTAGAACATTCTAGAACATTAAATGACACTACTAGAACTGTTCTAGAACAGTTCTAGAAGTGCCACTTAACGTTCTAGAATGTTCTAGAATAGTTCTTGAATTTAAATGAACTTTTCCCAGGGGAAACTGTGCTCTACAATTAACCCATTCCCAAACAAGACCTGGTTTTGACCTCTTTAATTGAAATGGCTTGGTAAAAGATTGAGACAAAAGAAGAAACTGCTGATAACCAGCAGTTTCTCCTTTTTGTCTCAATATTTTCTATGCTATATTATACACAAATACTTTCCATTTTAAAATCAATTTTGTTGTCTTTAGCGGTTTTCAAATTAGACAGCCCTTATTTTTTGTCGTTTGGGAAAGGGTTAATTTACTATTCCTTATGTAACAATTATAGTCCTCCACATCTGAACTCCTTTTTAAAATAACATGTTGTTTAGATCTATGTTCAAGAAAAACAACAGTTTAATTCATGGGTTTAAACTTTTCGAGCTACAATAAAAAAAAAAAAGAATTCAACATTTACTACCATGGGAAAAAATCAGGAGAGTTCTTATCAACGAGAGTGCTCTGTGAGTGACATATAATGAGCTTCCAAAAAAAGTTAGAGCCATTTTTATGCTAATGCAGTCTGGCTAATGGTTGAAAATTATGAAAATAGATATGGCATAAATATCTTGTCTTATTAGGAGATGAAGAATTTTGTTGGAAAATTTGATTTCCTTTTATGGGAAAAGTCAATGTTAACAGGCTAATTATACAGAAAAACATACTGTCACTAAAGTCTAAGCATATTCTAAGAAAAACAGTACCATATTTCTCCTAGAAAGAGCTTCCTCCCTTCTATTAGCTAAAACCATATCAACAAGGAAATAGCCTGGTCTAAACCTTTTCCTCTAACAATGCGCCCATTATCACACAGAAAATAAGGAAGCATACAGTGAAAAGGGTTATGATAAACATTTTTTGCCTCAATATTTCCAAGTGTTTCAAAAAGTGTCATAGTTTAAGAAAGGGATATCCTAATAGGGAGCAATTTTGTCCAATTAACCGTGACGTAATTTCGGCCAAACAGTAGTATTTCATTGGTGTTTTTATAAAATCTTGTAACTTAGTGACGGCTTGAATCAAGCCTTATTTACCAGATTTTATAATAACACAGACAGTTTATCAAAACATAACAGTAAACTCAGTCTATTTTTAGCACAAAATTCATTGCCATTGATTGAGCATTATCTGGACGTTCAAGTCGCTTTTTTGTATGAAATCGTCTAATGATTATAATGAAATAAGACTCCCAAACCTTGTTTTTAAGCTCGGTACATGGAGCCTATATTAGGATAGATATGGTAGTCTATCAAAAGGATGGGCAGTACCATATAATAGATTTTATACCATTCCTGACTTGGGGGTCAAAATTGTGCACGAAAACGTATGTGCTCTAAGGGCCGATCCAGGATTTTTTTCCAGGGGGGGTCCAAGCCCTAGATTTTTTACCAGGGGGGGTCCAAGCTCAAAATATGGCTTAAAATGTCTTAAAATGTAATAAATATGTAATGTTACACTAAATTTATATAGTCAAAATTTAATTTTCGGTCAATGCCAGGGGGGATCAAGACCCCCCCCCCCCACCCCACCCCACCCCCCCCCCACCCCACCCCCCCCCCCACCCCACCCCCCCCTCCCCTCCCCTCTAGATCCGCCCATGAGCTTCAAGAGGCTTTTTACCATGTATAGAATTGTCTAATGTTTACAATCAAATGAGACTCCCTGACTATGTTTTTTAACCCATTACCATATACCAAAAAAATTTAGTCTTGTCCAAAAGCAAAGGTGTTGCAGCCAGCAATATCAGGTACATGGAATTTTACATTGTTTGCGGTTTTGCGTAGAAAACATTGTGGGAAATGAAAACATTGCTTGTCACAAGCAATTTCTCCATTTTCCCTAATGTTTTCCAAAGCCTTTATCTTTAATTGAGGGGAGTCAATAGGCGTCATTGTGGTAATGTGATAATAAAGCTCTGTAAAGCGTTTATTATGATAGATACGGTAGTCTACTATAAGGATGGGCAGTACCTTATATAGATTTTATACCATTTCTGACTTCACTGTGGTAGTTGTGCGATAAATATCCAGAATGTATGGGTTTCTATTTCAAAGTTTTTCCCACAGGACAGAATTCAGATTTGTCAGCTTTGTTACTCTTTTATTGAAGTGACAATTCCCCTGCGAAAAAATTCATTTAAGTTCAAGAACTGTTCTAGAATGTTAAATGGCACTTCCAGAACAGTTCTAGAAGTGCCACTTAACATTCTAGAATATTCTAGAACAGTTCTTGAACTTAAATGAACTTTTCGCAACGGATGAACTTTCCTCTTCTTCAATACTCTCCCAAAGAAAACATCTTTGACTCCTCCAACAAAACAGATCTTGATAAAATAGATAAGAATTGTGCACAATATAGGAAAGACAATATTGAGAGAAAATGAGAAATTACTGAATATCACATGGGCGGATCTAGAAGGGGGGGGGGGGTCCGGGTCCGGACCCCCCCCCCCCCCCCCCCCTACCCCAGGCATTAGCCGAAAATTTAATTTTGACTATATAAATTTAGTATAATGTTACATATTATTACATTTTAAGCCATAATTTGAGCTTGGACCGCCCCCTGGAAGAAATTCCTGGATCCGCCCTTGTATCATGGAGACAAATGGTTTGACAAACAATCACTGATATTTCATTCAAAATTCACATCAGTGTATCTTATCTTTAGCTTTATTAACCCTTTCCTAAACGGTTAAAATTTGGACCATTCAAGCTGCTGCAGGCAACAAGGTAGATGTTGTAAAAGAAAGGATTTGTTGTATTGCTTGGGAAAGGGTTAAAAGACCTCTAAAAGCTTAGACCCCAAAACACTTTTAACCAAGCCATGACTTACTCAAGGTCAATTCTATTGGTAAATCTGGCCCCGGTTTCTCGAAAAAACTTAAGTACGTTCTCATGCTCAAATTTGAGCACCATGCTCAAATCGCACGAAATCCACGTGAACTTCAATCGAATACCCTTCAACGTTGGAGAGTATTCCTTTGAAGTTGAGCATGTTCTCTTGAGTGTGTACTTAAGTTCTTTCGAGAAACCGGGGCCTGGACATTGCCTGCTATCTGATGATTAAATCAACTATGGGTCCACTTAAGGCTACAAGACACCAAAATGTCATTGACCCTAGGGTGAGTAATGATCCCACAAGACGTCAATGAATATTAATACAGATCAATATATTTTCTGTGTTATTGCAAAACCTTGTAACTACAGCTTGATTAAAGCTGTAGTTACAAGGTTTTGCAATAACACAGACACTATACCGGTGTTACTGTTGTAAATAATCAGACATAACAGCTACAGGAAGATAAATCTCTCATAATCTGAATGAATTCAGATGCATCTTATTTCATCTTATTTCATAATGTTACATCTGAGGATTTCGAATTTCTCCTTTCGTCTACATATTAGTTTTTTCGATGCTATGATGTACACAAAATCTTCATTTGTCAACATCCGTTTAGTCATCCGCAGCAGCTTTCAAATTCAATCGGTAAGTTTTGGAAAGGACTAAAATTTTTTCATGTAATGACACCTTTTGATGTCCCTCAAGAAAAAGACTTTAGAAAACTTTGTGGAAAATGAAGAAACTGCTTGTCACAAGCAATTTCTTCATTTCAAACAATGTTTTCTACCAACAAAATTTCATTAACTCGAAATTGTTGTTTGCAACATCTTTGAATTAAGACTGGTCTAAAATTTTGCTGTCTGGTAACAGTTTAATGGAATTACCAAAGGTCATTCTTTCTTTTAGAGCCTGCTTTGTTAATTTGATGCTGTGAATAAAAAATGCTAATTGTCCTAAAATTTTCCCATTTTACAGTACAGCTCGCCCACCGCGGTCAAAAAAAAATTCGGGTGGAAAATCGCGGCGATTTGCCATCGCGGCCAGAGCGTTTTTCCACTCAAAATTTTCTTGCATCACCGCGATTCGCCGCGATGGGGGGAATCGCGGCGATCGCCGCGTTCAGGTGGAAATGCCAGGTATGGCCAATATTATCCTACAGCGCTCAGTATTAAATGCTTTTTTGTTAAGTTTATATTATTTCATCCTGAGTGTGTTTTTAAATTGATTTACAGAACTATTTCAGAAATAAAGAGAATGATATTAAATACAAACGTTTTCTATAAAGTTCTATGAAGTCCGGTAATAACACATCGTTTTTGTAAATTAAAATATATATAGTTGTCGCCACATCGTATGGCACAATGTTTATATTTTGTTCAAATGTAATTGAACGTTAAAGAAAACATAAACACGTGCCATACGATGTGGCGACAACTGTAGTTATAGGTTGTTATATAATATATAGTGCTCCAACGATTTTCAGATTCCCGCCAAACAATAAAAATATATCAATTTACTAATTATAGGTTAAACAGATCAAAACGAAACCATATCGATGATAATCAGTATTTTGATGTAATATTGACGTGACGATTTGCACGTGCGTTTCTACAATAACATGTTTTCATAGGTTAAAGGTTTGTTTATAAACATCACAAAAACGTTGGAGACCTATAGAACAGGTTATTTCCGCTTCTTTGTACATTGTATTATGCTTTGTTATGCTTGATTTAATTCAATTAACTGTTTATATAATATTCTGTTTTTTGCATATACTTGTACGTGAAATCGTAAACTGCATGTTGGCTTCCCAGTCATAAATACGAAGAGTTTCTCTGTTTGAATTACATATCAAAGTAATGCGTATAATTTGACTACTTTTCAGTTTACAAAATAAACCAGTAAACCTGCGACTGGCATTTAAGGTTTATTTTTACCATGTTGAAACTTGCATGCATGTTAAAAGAAACACCGATGTTTTATGCATGACGCTACATTCTTAGTTACGCCATTTCCAAAATTGCTACGATTTGGTACGTCCTATTAAAAATCTACTCATACGATAAGTTGGGTGTTGCTGAAAACAGGATTGTGAAGGATATATTACAACAATAGGAACTAGATAATGAGACACAAGAAGACCAGGGTAGTAATCAGTATGTTCTTCTTTTATCTTAATATTCTCAAATCATTTCTACGATAGCCCTTCACTCTCTTTCGAGGGGAAGAATATCCGGGGATCCAATAACAAAGCTGAGCACTGCAGAAAACAGATCAGAAAATATCGATAAAAATTGTCTACAATATACAGGTAGCATAGAAAATATTGCGGTAGCAGGGGAAATGCTGATCATCAGTATTTCTTCTTTTGTCTCAATTTGTTCTCAAGCCTTGTGTATGTATGTGTTATTCTATGATTACATGCGCTTCCAAAAAAACTAATTTTGTGCAATCATCACTGCACAAAGTATCTGCAATTATTTTGTAATCTACATGCATGAAGGCCGTGTAGCAAAGATAAAAGAAAAATAACTTCGAATACGTTGAAAAGAAGACAAAAGGGTCATTTTTCTGTTGAAGTAGAAGAAGAATCCACAAACCCATTCAAAATTAACAAAAATCAAATCTGCAAAGGCATTCTTATCTTATCAAAACCTAATACATAATTATATAAAACCCAATAATTACGATAAATCAGCCAGAAAATACAGGCTTACCTGTCCGCGCAAATCGTGGCGAATCGCGGCAAAAAAATCGCGGCGATCCCCGCGATTTCGGGTGGTAAAACACACTCGCCGCGGCCACCGCGTTTTTCCACCCGAAACCACCCGAAATTCAATCGCGGCGATGCGCGGAAATAGGCAAAAAACGCGCGAGCTGTACTGTATCATGTAATTTCACCATGTATGATATTAGATTTTTTCTTATCATCAATATATAAGTGGCCAAATGATCAAAAGTAGTTGCACACTGGTTCAAAGAGCTAACAATTCGTTTGATTAAGTACAGTAGATATTGAGGGAAAAGGAAGAAATTGATGATAATCCTTCTTTTCCCTTATTGTTTTCCAAAACTGTCCCAACTACAGATGTCACAATAGAGAGAATAATTATAACTTTATTGTAACTCAAGGTGACCTTTCATTATCATGCAGTCAAATGTCATACATTTTATAAATCGTCCCTTTTCAACAAAAACCTTGTAACCGCAGCTTGTTTTAGCTCCAGTTACAATATTTTTGTAGAAAAGCTGCAAATTGTTTTATTGATCTATTATTTACCTTTCTTCTACAAAAAACATTTTTTTTTTCTTGCTAGATAAATCTTCAATTTAATGAATGGTACAGTATATCCACATCTGATTTTTTTCAAAAACAATAAGGACAAGAAGTGTTTGTGAAACACTAATGCCCCGGAAATTGCCAAGTTCTGTTTTTGAACAGACAGACAAACTGATGGAAAAATGGACAGACAGACAGACAGACAGACGCAAGGAAAACAATATGGCCCAGATCATTCAGTATGGGGGCATAAAATCATAAACATAAGTAAGTAGAGTCTATAATAGCTATGAAAGCTTTCCATTTCACTTATAAAAAAGTATTAATTAAATCTCACAGACATAAATCATTAATATCTACTTTTGTGAAAATTTATGCAATGGCAATGGATTTTGTGCTTAAAATAGACTTCATTTACCGTTATGTTTTGATAAACCGTGGGTGTTGTTAAAAAAATCTCGTAACTACGGCTTGATTCAAGCCGTAGTTACGAGATTTTATAACAACACCTACAAAATACTATTTGTTTGTCCGAAATTACGTCACAGATTACAGAATAAAATCGTTCCCTATGTCAAACAACCAAAGGGAGCGCACAACACAAGGCATGAATTATTATGAAATATGTCTACTTACCAAAAACCGTAACCATATCCATCTTTCACCAATACTGCCAACGACAAGCACACTTAAAAGAGAAATTAAATGTATGTTGCGTAATCAAACAGTTAGAATATCAACAATAAATTAACGAATATGAAAAACCATAAAGATAATTTGTGTAGAATTTCCAGCAGCGGCAGCCTATGTCCAGATATCCATGATACTGCATTCCAGCATTATGGAATAAACGAGTAACGATTCCAGTCAGCCAAGTACAACTGTTTGTCAAAAATCAATACATATTGTCAAATATGGCGTGCTCGAAGCCGTGTTCTGTATTTACAGAGAGGGGGGAAAATCATATAACCAGATTTCATTTAGCTCATATTTTTCCAATCGACTGCAAATAATCTGTTTTATATGGACGTTTTAACCCATTATCGAACAACAAAAATTTAGGCTGGTCCAATTTGAAAGCTGCTGCAGATGACAAAATTGATGTTGATAGGTTTAAAGGATTTGTGTGAAATATAAACACAGGAATTATTGAGGCGAAAGGAGAAAATGCTGGTTATCAATGTTTTCCAAAATCCATTCTATAAGACACATTAAAACCAGGTCTTGTTTGGAATAGGGTTAAATCTGAAATATGCTTTAGAGAGATATTAACCTTTTAACAGACAGCAAAACCTAGACTGGTCCAAATTCAAAGTTGTTGCAGACAACAATATCAAGTGAATGAATTTCTACAGTTTTATATCTTCTGTTTGGTTTTCTTCATTTCCCACATTTTTTTCAAAAGCATTTATCTTACGGGCGTCAAAAATCTAAAATGTCTCATTATTTTCCAATTGGATTAACTTAACCTTTTCTGAAGGATTTCGAACATTGATTGCTACGTATGACATTAATTGTGTTGGTAAAGGATTTGTGTACAATGCAGCACAAAAAATAATGAGAGAAAAGGACAAAATGCTGGTTATTAGCAATTCTTCTTTTGCCTCAATGTTCTCAGAAGCTTTTTCCTTTTCTTAGACAAATTTCAAAAGCCAGTTTTATTTGAGAATTTGAGGGTTTGAATACTGATATTTATTTAAATGACTGAGTGTTAATAAAAGTAAGTCTAAGTTTTTAACCCTTTCCCAAACAGCAAGTTACTTAACTTGTCCACTTTGAAAGCTCCTGAAGATGTCAAAACAAAATGAAAATAGAAAACATATTAATTTTACGAACACCACAATACAGAAAACGTTGAGGGAAAAAAGAAAATGCATTTTTAGCTCACCTGAGCACGATAGTGCTTATGGTGAGGTATTGTGATACCGCTGTGTCCGTCGTCCGGCGTGCGTCGTCCGTCAACCTTTGGCTTGTGTGCACTCTAGAGGCCACATTTTTTGCCCAATCAACCTGAAATTTGCTCAGAATGATTGTCTTGATAAAATCGCGGACAAGTTCGAAATTGGGTCATCTGGGGTCAAAAACTAGGTCACAGGGTCAAATCTTAGAAAAACCTTGTGTGCACTCTAGAGGCCACATTTTTTGCCCAATCAATCTGAAATTTGCTTAGAATGATTGTCTTGATAAAATCTCGGACAAGTTTGAAATTGGGTCATCTGGGGTCAAAAACTAGGTCACGGGGTCAAATCTTAGAAAAACCTTGTGTGCACTCTAGAGGCCACATTTTTTGCCCAATCAACCTGAAATTTGCTCAGAATGATTGTCTTGTTAAAATCTTGGACAACTTTGAAATTGGGTCATCTGGGGTCAAAAACTAGGTCACGGGGTCAAATCTTAGGAAAACCTTGTGTGCACTCTAGAGGCCACATTTTTGCCCAATCATTCGGCAATCAACCTGAAAATTGATCAGAATGATTGTCTTGATCAATTCTAGGTCACGAGGTCAAATCTTAGTTAAACCTTGTGTGCACCCTAGAGGTCACATTTTTTGTCCAATCAACCTGAAAAGTGGTATACAAAAAGTTATATTATATCAGGTGAGCGCTTCAGGGCCAATGGCCCTCTTGTTTGTTTTCTGGCCTTCTTTCATTCAGTTATGTTTATCACAGATTTCATTTCACATATTGCAGCGTTAGCTTCTAATATCATGAAATAAGGAACAATTTTCGCGGGCTCCTGTGCTAAAAATAGATTTCTGATGGGAAATCCCTCAACAACGTTTGCCGGGTACCAGTCTAATATTTTGTTTATCGGTCATGAATCGGACAATTTTTTCGTAACATTGTTAGCGAAAAATTATCATTTTCAAGCAAGATATTAGTCGATCGTAGATAATGCAGGCGGGAACTAAAACTACGAAACATTGCGCATATTCAACATGCAACATTGATTCCAGATACGGAGACAGGCCAGAAATGACAAACGTTTTTTCTTGAGATTCCTCAGCAGCTTAACCAGAAAAAACATCGAAAAGTGTGAAAGTAAAGTAGCTATGATCATGAAACTTCGCGGGTAGATAGATCTCACCAAGGAGAAGTGCAATGTACAAGGAGCGTAACTCTACCTTGCTTATTTTGTGAGTTATTGCCCTCTGTTGTAGTGAAAGCCTGTGGGGGTAGGCCTATCATGACAAATCACATTCAGCGACAAATTCTAGTTTTTTTCTAGATTAATCATTTCCCAAACAAGACCGGTTTTGTCGTCTCTAACAGAAAATTCTTGAGAAAACATTGATGCAAAAGAAGAAAATGATGATCGATCAGATTAAAAAGACCTGCACAGCAGACAAAATGAGATTGAATAACTTCTTTGGATATTGATGATTATTTTACTTTTGCCTCGATATTTTCTCTGACATAAAACACTAAAAGTATTCACATCCGTTTTGTCGTCTGCAGACTTTTTTCAATTTGGCCCAACATGACATTTTGTCGTTTTGGAAAGGGTAAGCGAGTAGCACGAGCGACATGACGAAGCTAAGGTAGGACCGTATGTGTAAACATTACTTGTCAAATGGTTATTTCATAGTTACCTATCTTAAAAAGTACACGACAGTGCAGCAACCTTCTCAACTCTGAATTATAATGTTTCTCAACAAATGATTACGGCAATCCAGCTCTTAGAACGTCATCTTCAGCAAGTTGAACATGGAAAAACTTCGCGATGTTCACAGCCATATTTGTACGATAGAGGATTCCCAATCTATTTTTAGACCAGTGAGGCGTGACGATCACGTATTTGTTCAACGAAAAAACCGACTCCTATTACACACCTGGGCTTTTTTAAAATAACAATTCAGTAATATTGTCGTGTATACCAGTTATATCTGTGCGCTATGTGAAGAATGTTATTCTATGATTATGAGAAACATGAACACATTTTGAATAAAGGTCAATGTCAGGTAAAATGAATTCCGTAATAATATCAGTCTTGTTTGAGAAAGAGTTGGGTTACATATAGGTCTAGAAATCCTTGATTGAAAAGAAAAGATACTGATCAATATGCAAAATTTTCTCCTTTGCAACCTTAGGGTTTTTTATATCATAATGAGATCTATATATCTTGCAGATCTTTCATTTTTGATATGTGACCCCTCAAGATAAAAGGGACCTTATAGGAAGTGTAAAAAATATCGACACGACACTAGTCAGTCTGCGCAGTCCACGCAGCCAAACTAGGGCCGACACTTTTCACTTTATGTAATTCTCTAAATCTGGAATGTTTTCCCTATCTTACTATATGTTTCGCATACAGTATCTGGTTGACCTGTGCGGAGTCTGACAAGTTTGTCAAAATTTGGATTTTTTAGTTCGGATAAGGTCCTTTTTAGCATGACAGGTCACATGTAATTTACTTGACTAATGATCGCCAATATCATTCAGTGAAAGCATTTCAGACAGGGGAGGGTGAAGGCATTTCAAAGCACAAAATATTCTTTATTGTTCATCGAACCTTATGTCGTTGGTACTCATTGGAATCATCTACTCATTGGAATCTTTCAAGGAGACAATTCCAATGAGTACCAACAACATAGGGTTTAATTTGAAATAACAAGTTAAAACAAACCCCCCTCTGTAGCCTGATTGTTTCATTTTCATACAGAAATCCAAATGAAAATTGTGTAATTTTAGGAAAACGAATACCTCTTTCTGTTTTGTCGAACCCTCTTCACAGAAAACCTTTCACACCTGTACATCCAGGATTTCTGTGAAGGGAATACAGGCTACAGAGAGGGGTTCGTTTGAACCCTAAACGCCCCCAAGATCCGCCACTGTTTCACTCCAGACCTCTGATCTGTTGCTCTGCACTAAATAAGGCTTCTAAATGCCTCAAAGCGAGTTGACAAAACACCTGGGGCCCGTTTTACTAACATTTGCGTAAGTTTTTGCGTAACTTTACGTCTAAAAAATTCTTACGCAAATTCTTAAGTGCGTTTTACAAAACGATCGTAAGAAAATTTTGAACGTAAGAAAAAAATTATCGTAACTCTAAAAATAGAACAACAGTGGCTAAAAATAAATCAACAATGCGCTCTTATCCCTGTTTAGTTTCTCGTAAATATAAAAAAATACTAGCTGTGTACAAGTTTCAAACTGTGCTTTTTAGCATTGATAAAGGTAATTCTGCTATTAAAAATTACAGAAATTGGATATTTTAAGCGAATTGTTGAACTAAACACCTATACGGTTCAAAACGTATTACGTACGTTTGAAGGTGTCCATTAGAATCGGGAAACCGTGAAAAATACTAGCTGTCATGTTGTGGTTGTTCTGTTCTATAAATAGTAACACAAAACAAAGTGAGAAAAAGCAACGAAATAAACATACATTTTCCGTGGATTTTTGAATTTCAACCTTTCTTTTGATATATATTTTGAATTTTTCGGTAATTCTTTATAGTTTACAAGGCTTTATAGGGTAAATTGAGGCACTGGCATTAGTTACGAAAATACTTACGTCAACTATTTTTGATCGTAAAGTTACGCAAAAACTTACGCAAAACTTACCTGCGAACATTTTAGTAAAACGCACTTACGCAAATAATTTGAACTTACGTTCAAATCTACGAAAAATTCTTGCGTAAGTTCGTTAGTAAAACGGGCCCCTGGGGCTTCAACATTAAAAAATTCATGGCTATGCCCCTAATAGGAATTGAAAAACCAAAATTTGCATATTGTTTGCTAGTCTTTTGAAAGTATAAAACTTTCCCAAAATAAGGCTTGATTTTGAAGTCCTTATTAGAAAAAGCTTGGGAAAATAATGCTAAAAAGTTGCTGAAAACCAGCATGTTCTCCTTTTGCATTAAAATGTTCAGCTTTGTGAATTGTGTTACCGGCAACAGTTTTTTCCTTGTATTGCAATGAAAATTTAGGGAATATCCAATTAAGCCCCTCCAATATTCAGACACTGGCTCTGAACAGGGGCTTGAGCCACCTACAGGGGTTTCAATAACTTTTTGGCCACCTGGGCCAGAAGCTAAAGTAGGCGGGGGATTTTCTATGTATTCCCTATTAACTCCATGCAAAATTTTCAAAAGTAGCAGGGGAATTGTACTCAATTGCAGTCAAATAGGAAGGGAAAATCCCCGCCCCCGCCTCTTAATGAAACCCCTGCACCTAATGCAGGGTGTCCAAAAACCTCCAAATGGGATTTTTTTACCCCCAAAATGAATTTTGTACCCCCAGTTTTTGCAAGCAGCCTTCTTTGTCTCTACTAGAGGGGGTAGACTACAAGTAGCGAGGTCAAAGCTATTTCAATTTTTTAATTTTTTACCTGATATGCATACATTTTCTTAAAAGGCTTGCATTGCTGAGTTCAAAAAGGCAAAGGTTTTAAAATTTTAATAAAAACATGATTTTTTGTGATTTTTTTAAAAATCGGGGTTTCGATTTTTTTCTGTCAATTTTTGTAACCTTTCATTTCATTTGCATTATATCATGCAAAAAGCTAAAATTCACTTTGATATAGACACTGTGCAGTTTCTTATACAACAATATACCATTTGTTTAAAATACACATGCTAAAGCCAACAAATTTCCATTTAAATGACCACTTTGACCATGATCTTTGACAACAAAACAGTGATAAATATTATCCAAGTCCGGAAAATGACATAACATAATCTGAAAACTGCATCCTACAATATTTAAAAAAAAAACAATACCATGACAGCATATTTCCATGGTAATTAAGCCTAGCTCTAATCATACAGACATTAATAATGCTAATTGGTCAATGTGACCTTGACCTTTACCCTTAATCCCTTACCAAACGGCAAAATTTTAAATGTGTCTAAATTCAAAGATGTTGCTGAGGACAATTTCAAGTTGATGACCTTTTACATTTTCCAATCTATTTTGGGAGAAAACATTGTGGGAAATGAAGAATTGCTTGTCACAAGCAACTTCTTCATTTCTCACAATGTTTTCTTCCCCAAAGACCAAATAGCCTAAATGTAAAACTTTATTCACTTGTAATTGTCGTCTGCAAAATCTTACAAATTGGAGCAGTAATATAAAACAAATTGTTTGGTAATGGGTTAAACCAAAATTCCAGACAGCAAAGTTTAACAGTTGACAATAGTCAATATGAATAAAAGTGACTCGGATTGGTTAATCAAGCCAAGGCTGCTCTAGACTAACGTCGTAACGAGACCAAATTTGTCCACCACCCCCCCCCCCCCCCAATAATATCAGCGAGTTTCCGGTCGTGACCAGCAAGGACTTGAGCTACTTCATTATTTTTCACCAAAATTCCATTCCTTAAAATCGTTATGCACTTGTTAAAGTCCAATCATTCACGATCATGGTAAATCGATTCCAAAAATTGACAAAATGATAGACTTCAATCGCACAACAAACGGAATTTGTTTTACAAAAAAATAACCAAAAGCAACCATTCTGTCATATATTATCTTTAAAAACACTAAAGTAAGATTATAAGAAAGGTGCATACATGCTATATTCTTACCTAATAATCCTGTAAACTTCAGTAATTAGAGATCTATTCTGTAAAGCGCGGTGAAAAGAGCGATCGAAACGAAACGAAAGTAGAATTTGATTCGCTTCGGATTTTATCCTTATCCGCATAGTAAAGCAGGTGCGTCAAGAACGGCTACTCTAGGCGCCCACTTATTTCGCGCAAAAAACAGACAGTGGGGTACTTTGAAGGGAAATGGGAGACATTGCGCATTTGATGATCGTAAAATATTTGCGCGTACATTTTAGAGGGAATGTTGTTTTTTATCATGCAGTTTGAACTTTTTTGAAATGTTAAAAGGTTATCACGCTAGATCATTCCGAAAAAGCGCCTTGTTTGACACTTAATAATTTCATAAAACTTATTATTTTCCTTAAATTTACGATGTATACCCTTTAACCCTTTCCCAAACAAGACCTGGTTTTGACGTCTCTAATAGAAAAGGCTTGGGAAAATGTTGAAACAAAAGAAGAAACTGCTGAAAACCAGCAGTTTCTCCTTTTGTCTCAATATTTTCTATGCCACATTTTACAAAAATTCTAACTTTATTAAGTTTAATTTGGTCATTTGTGGTGGTTTTTGAAGTGGATCACCCTAAAATTTTGCTGTTTGGGAAAGGGTTAAGGTGCCTCTCAGCTTTGGGTATACCAATTTTTAACGGATTTGATTGGATAGTAACGGAGAAATGACGATTTATAGCGAACCACTATTTCTAAAAATAGCCAAAGCCGGGATGACATTAAGCGATAGAACACATCGACAACATGTAAACAGTTAATGTTTATTTCGTGTAATACATATAACATGGCTTAAAATGATTAATTTTCATAAAGTTTAGACCTTTGTCTTGTTATGGGAATAATCAAACATGGATATTTTGGTACATTATGTATATTTAAAGGTGATTTTACATGTGCATTTTTTGCCGTTGACAGATATAAAACCGCGTTCTAAAAATAGCTCTGACCTCGCTACTACAAGCATGCTGTAAAAGTATGGTTTGTAGATCTACCCCCAGATTTGAAAGTCGGTGGAAACCCTGCATCCAGACTCCCAAAGATTTTAGTAAAACAAAATTGCTTCCTGCTGGCCTGCTTTGATATCAAAACGATTTTTGCATATATCTGTTTGTTTACCCTTTCCTGAACAATACCTGGTTCTGGTGATGCTTATCAAAAATGTTCTCTGAACAGAAGCAGTGACAGGGGGAGGATAGAAAAAATATAATATAAACAGCAATTCCTCTTTTCTTTCAAGTTTCAATGTTTTCAAATATAAGCCTGTGACTTATCTTCAACTGTTGTTGGTTTGTCAGTTGATTCAGCCTTATTTTAACCGGTTTCCAGACTGCAAAAAATTTAGACTGGTTCAAATTCAAAGATGTTAGATCTACAGTACAGACGACAATTTCAAGCGAATGAAAAATGAAATTTTACATTTTTTCGTCTGCCTGTTAATCTGTGTAGAAAACCTTTATCTCCTGTGACATCGAAAGGCACCTTCATGTGGAAATGGGTTACAAGAATGCTTTCAGTCTAGGTAAATAGAGAAAATAACCTTTTTACTTTTTTTCAGACGACGATTATCCGGGAACTTCGGTTGGACGGAAGTTCCGTTTAGGTGTCACACCAATCATTTTCAGTGACCAAGTAGATCCAGGATTTCTGTAAGGGGGTTCGAATACATTTAGGTCTAAGGGAAGTAAATAGTTTTACATGTATAGGCGGCCATTATAACATTTTTGGCTTATAGCTCAGTCCATGAGTTTGCAGCAATGCTCTGACCTACCTTAAGTTCTAGAACATCCATTCATACACCCGAAAAAATGAATTTTAGTATGGCATGAATCCTTTTCTCTATGACCTTTGACCCCATTTTTGAGATCACCCTAACTGCGGAGCCAGTCCCAGAAGCATTTCAGATTATAGATCTAATACCCATCTTTTAAAATGGCCCAGAAATAGCCAAAATGATACAAAATGATTGATGTTTTGCTTTTAACTTGAAAATAGAATATAATCAGTCACAAATGAATAAATCATGTTCAATTCCAGTAAAAAATATTGTCCAATCACAGGTCACCTTTACCTTAATTATGTACCAGGACCTTCCCTATATATTCTATATATTTGTCACGTGTCACGGCACTATATATTTGTCACGTGTCACGGCAAACAAATTTACTTCCCTTAGACCTAAATAGTGGTTCTTTTTCCTACTAATGAACAATTTTGTGTGAAATTCTGCATGAAAATGAAATATCCGTGCTTCATAGGGAGTTCGTTTGAACGCCCCCCCCCCCCCCCAACCCCTTTTGAATCCGCCACTGATTTTATATTTACCGGGTATCGTTATATAGACAGAGTAGATCTGTTAGACATATGATATCATACCGGTGTAATGGCAACCCACATACAAAAACCTCCACAAATCAAACTGAAACACATAAACTGAGATTATCACCAGAAATTGTGCAACTGCATAAAGATCTAGATCTACTACATTTTTCGACCATTTTATGGTAAGCCTAGAACTATGTTTATTATCCAAGCTATGGTAGTGTTGTCATTGATAATTTTGATAGGTGAAACATTATGACTTGAAGAATGATCTCCTTATACTAATTATGAGCTTCGATTTGTTTAATGTAATCGTTGAAAATAACTAGTGAATGAAGTTTTAGTTGGAGCTTTGAAAGTGCATATCGTGACGTTACCCGCGTTAGTTGGTCGGCCTATGTTGGTCCAATGTGCACATATCATTTAGTAAACTCAGCTATTACACTGTTCTTACCTTTTGACTTGAATGGTGTAATTTTTGGGGGTTATCTTTAAGAATTTATTCTTTTTTTCACATCTAAAAGTTTACTTTCATGTATCACAAGCACAATGGAAATTAAAAATTGAAAAGTCGAAAAGATCGAACAACCCCTTAGATTTAAGATACCGGTAACGGCATCACATAATCATTATCAAACAAATCGGAAAATACAACCATCTGGACATAGAAATGCTCATAAATCTTTACCAATGCCCAGTTTATAATCTGCAGCAGCGTTTGAATTAGAGCACTTTGAAATTTACTATTTGGGAAATGTCTTAGGGGATGGTCTTCGAGAGACGGACATGACCCGAGCCAGCGGTTGCCTGGCACCACCGACGACTACGGGAAAAACACTGGTAACTTTATCTATGTATGGCAAACCTCAATTATGTGTGATAGTTTCTGAATAGTATATTCCATCAGACATGTTAAATGTAAGACAGATAATCGACACAGAAACACATGCTCATGTCATATAAGTGACGTTTTCATTGTAGAACACTCGGATAATTGGTCCAAGTACCTCGTTAGAACAAACAGAGCATGCAAATAGAGCCATTCCAGAGGAAACGCAGAGATCAATAGTGAACAGGAAGAGAATCGGGAATTAGTTCTCCTTGCTTTTGTACGATTATCGGCTGCAGTCTCTTCTCAATAATCTTCTGTGTTGTGACGACATTGCAAGTGAAAGCCTTAACCATTTCCCAAACAGCAAACTTCTAACATAATCCAATTCAAAAGCTGCTGCAGATGACAAAAGCGATGTTGTTAAAGATAGAATGCGTTTATAAGATGACACAGAAAATATTGAGGCAAAAGGAGAAACTGTTGGTCATCAGCAGTTTCTTCTTTTGTCTCAATGTTTTCTCAAGCATTTTCTATTTGGTACGTCAAAACCAGGTCTTGTTTGGGAAAGGGTTAATTAAGAAAAATGGACAAAGAAAGAACTATGTAATTTCTTCGCCACTGATGTTAAGAATTCTTTTTTTTATCAGGACATGACTTTGTTATGACAACTACGCCTCCGTTGAATTCTGATGGACGATTTTGTAATTGTCCTGTTTGCTTTTGGTTTTCGTTTCCAGGAGTTTGGAGTAAATTAAGAAAAAGTCGCTAAACATAATGAGTAATTTTATAACAATGTTTGTCGCAGACCAAATAGAATTAAATTTTGTTTATGGCATATTCACAGTAAACTATTACATGTCAGCATCCACTCTTAAGCAATGTTAATCAATATTTGTTAAATTCTTATAATCTAATAATTCTTTGTAAGTGTCCAGATGCCGCTCAATTCATGATATTAAAATATACAAAACGTACGTCGTAAATGAGAAAATAGATAAAGATCCGGAAACATTCATGTCCATGACCGTGATGAGTCCCAATGATGAAGCCAACACGGGGGGGGGGGGGATTATTTCTTCTCTCATCTTCTCATATCTAATTTCTAACGAGCCATATAAATGACCTGTCACGACCCTCTGTAACACAATTATCTAACTAACCCTTTCCCAAACGGCAAAATTTTAGGGTGATCCACTTCAAAAAGTGCCACAAATGACAAAATGGATGTTATTAAAGATAGGATTTGTGTAAAATATGGCATAGAAAATATTGAGACAAAAGGAGAAACTGCTGGTTATCAGCAGTTTCTTTTTTTGTTTCAATGTTTTCCCAAGCCTTTTCTATTAGGGACGTCAAACCAGGTCTTGTTTGGGAAAGGGTTAATCTATATTGATGGATTCCTCTGTGATATTCGGCTTCTTTCTCATTGTACATTTCATAGAGGGACACTACTCAATACTCATATGTGACCCGTCACGCCAAAAGGGACCTTATCCGAACTCCAAAAATCCAAATTTTGACAAACTTGTCAGAACCAGTACATGCCAACCAGATCCCGTATGCGAAAAATGAACATATAGTAAGATAGGGGAAACTTTCGAGATTTAGAAAATAACATAAATGTGAAAAGTGTCGGCCCTAGTCTGGCTGCGCGGACTGCGCAGACTGACTAGGGTCGATATTTTTCACACTTCCTATAAGGTGCCTTTTAGCGTGACGGGTCACATATATGGATATCACTATTCAAAGGATTCATTTTTTTTATCAAGTATTAGTATTCAGAGAACCACAGTGCAGTGACGATATTATGCCACAAGATTACTACCTATATACACACCGTTCATCCAGATACAAAATACACGGATTGGTCTTCCAAACGCGGATGCAAACAATTTTATTTTGAACGGCGGGAAAAAAGAGTGAGTATTTATTATCTTTAATTACAACGAATATCGGCTGAGTTGATTTTTGTGTTACATACGATGAAAACGTACATAACTTTGCCAATGTTTACCTAAAATCCTGTCTCATAAAATCTGTTAGTAAGAGAAATATATGCTACTGAATCTGACTTTGATGCACGAAAAGAGAAAAATCTTGGTAAGAATGCCTGTAAATCATTATTAAAGCACACAATTATTGTCAAATTGATGTTTCACGGAGGATCGGGGATCGCTTCAAGTGTTTTCTTTACAAGAACCCATAAAAAAGTACAGAAAAAGAACAAGAACTATTTGAAATTGGGTACTGTCAGTTGCTATGGTGCAACATACCACGGTGCAAATTCTCCAGCAGGTAAAACAAACTCGGACCCATCGATACAACCGACACGGATAATAAAAAAACAAATTCCGGTCTTTTTTAAGGAAAATTGGCTGCATCCTTGTTAAAACCAATTTTATATCGTTTAGAGTCAATAGATATTTGGTTTAAGAATGTTCACATGTTTCATAAAGAGATAGGCGAATATCAGCTGCATATTAACAGATAAGTTGTCCGTGTCTTTGTTTTCAATCTCTAAATTCTAGGATTAAAACCCTCATTATCATCTTGTTTCATTGCAGTTTGATAGTGAGCTCCAAAAGGTTTTCATCTTCGATATTCAAACACCAACTCTATTACGCATGTCTGTCAATTATTACATGTAACCTACGGTATATGGGTGCATTTCTTTCATGAAGATATTGCCAATAATATTTATCATGGTTGTCTCTCTTACTCTAGTGTGGGTTGAAGTGAAAGTCTTTATGAAAGGCCCTCTACGACAGCATGTAAAACAAACTATTGAATCTTTTTATGGGAGAATAAATCATTTGAAGGGATTTCTTGCATTTATTTTATTGGTTTAATCCAATAGTCTACATTTGTTTCTAGAAAGGTAGATTATTTACGAAAAAGAAATTATTTTCTGTAATTTTTGTCACCAACAATATTTTCCTTTTATAAAAACGTTCTACCTGCCTTTCTGGCATTTTTAATGATAATGTAACAATCATCATGAAACGTTTAGAAACACATATAAATCAGCATGTTAATTGTTTTTTATAGGCCTACTCAATACTTTTCTAATATTCCTTTGCTTGATAGATTTTTTGAAGGTTGAAATTCGGATACTCATATACTGTCCGGATACTCTTCCTTTTGTACTTTCAATTTCGTGTATATAGGAATGATTTCGGTAGTTACCAATGTGTAAATACGTAAAAACCAATTTATAGTGGATATTGAGTATTAGAAATTGTCAATAGAATCTTTTTCTATTGTTTCAACACTTTTAAACCCTTTCCCAAATGGCAAAATTTTAGGTAGGTCGAATTCAAAAGCTGCTACATTCGTCCAAATGGTTGGTAAATTTACGATTTGTATATATTATAGCAGAGAAAATATTGAGGCATAGGGGAAAATACTGGTATCAGCATTTTCCTCTTTTGTCTCAATGTTTTCCCAAACCCTTTTTTCAGGGACGTCAAAACCAGGTCTTGTTTGGGAAAGGGTTAAAAGAGTCTGGGTGTCCAATGGAAAAAGTTCAGACTAATGACCTACAGGCCTAGCCGACGGCATTTGAGACATCCGTGGATCAAGATCAGAAATGAAGCCTAATCAAGATCATGCTGCTCAATCAAATGTAATGAAACAGATTGTAATAATAACACGGATCCAAATCAGACAGCGTAGGTTCATGCTGGACAAGCGCAGATCCTGGCATTTTCCTAAAGGGAACAAGCGTTTTATAAGAACGTTTTACAAAATTGAGAGGGTGTCCGGATCCACAAGGACATGTCTTCTCATTTCAAACAGAAAAGTAGTTTGATCTTGAAACGGATCCCTGGTGGCTTTTGAAAACACCATGGATAAAGATCAGCGCGCAAAATATCCAATACGTCAATCTGTTGCTTATCAAATATTTCTACCATATTTGCGTATCTGGATGGATAACGGTCGATCTGGGAATCAAACTCGAGCTAAACTATTACTTAACACACTTAGATTGATGGACTCCAAGATTTCTTACTCACACCGTTCATCCAGATACAAAAAACACGGATATGTCTTCCAAACGCGGATGTGAAAAACAACACCGCGGGAATACACAAGGTAAGAAAACATCAACATATAGCCTTTTAATTGCTGCTATATAAAAAGTGTTTGCGCAGAGCTGATGCAAAATGGTTTATCTTGAGGGTGCTGCAGTTTCATAACAAAAGATTTGAGTAAACTACAGATACAAGCGATCTTAAATCGTAAATCACTATTTTCTCGCCTACTTCCCGTTTTGTTTTATATTTTTAGAAATTATTTACGTCCCTTTTAAGATTATTTCAACCCAAATGAGACGGGACAGTCAGTAGGTGGTGCGAAAGCAGGAGAACCCAAAGAAAAATCACCTGGTACACCCGCAAGCAGAACTTGGCTTCTCTCATATGTGCCTCGTATAGGTCTCAAACACACACAAGACACAGCGGTAACATGATCAAGTGATTGAGGGCGGTAATGAAATATCATCGCTTTGAACTACTTCTTTAGGAAGGCTTTTGTCTCTGGAATAAATAGAACAAAGATCATTCCAAAACACAGTTTGGTACATAAGATAACATTCTTAAGCGCGTGATGCAAAGTAAATAACCGACTATATAAACGGGATGCGGTTATAGCAGGTTTACTTTATAAAAATCAAGCATTTGTCATTGTATTTTAATTAGCAACGTCATTTTAAGTGTTTTGCACAATTAAACCCGATTTTCGCATCCGAGTTTGCTTTACCCAAATTATGTGGATCATCCGTGGTGTGTGGTATCAACATCCGTGGTAAGTTGTACCTTGAAGCAAACTAGGCTAATTTTTAAACATGGCTTTAGACACCCAAAATTTATTTTTCCAGTTTGATGAATGGTATAGATTTGTTCCATAGATGTCGAAAACTTATTTTGAAGAAATATTTGCTCGAAACCAGTTATATAATTTCTGCAAATATAAAACAAAACGGGAAGTAGGCGAGAAAATAGTGATTTACGATTTAAAATCGCTTGTATCTATAGTTTACTCAAATCTTTTGTTATGAAACTGCAGCACCCTCAAAATAAACCATTTTGCATCAGCTATGCACAAACACTTTTTATATTGCGGCAATTAAGAGGCTATATATTGATGTTTTCTTACCTTGTGTAATCCCACGCTGTTGATTTTCAAATCCGCGTTTGGAAGACCAATCCGTGTATTTTGTATCTGGATGAACGGTGTGATATAAATACGGACAAACACGTACTTAATTTCCGATACAATTTTACATTCGTTGGTTCAAATCTTGTAGGTGTGTGAGACAAGATTCCAACCAATAGATGAAAATTTTCAGTAGCATAGTTTGGATTTTGATATTGCAAAAAGAAGGAAAATATTCTCCCGCCACTCTGGGAGTCTTTCGGATGATACTTTAAACCGAGGTCACATTTCCATATGGCCTAGCGAGTTGGACGTTAAACCCGAATCAATCAATCAATCAATCAATCAATCAATCAATCAATCAATCAATCAATCAATCAATCAATCAATCAATCAATCAATCAATCAATCAATCAATCAATCAATCAATCAATCAATCAATCAATCAATCAATCAATCAATCAATCAATCAATCATATAAGGCTCACAAGTATCAAATGCATGCTACTCAGTTACGGTCTTGTCAGAATAGAGCTCGGTAATAACTAATAAGTACAAGTTTTTTCCACAATGCTAGTCCATTGGACGGATATGTAGGACGGTTTAATGTAAGACAGATAATTGACAAGAAACACAGATGAGTGACGTTTTCATTGTAGGACACTCAGATAATTGGTCCAAGTACCTCGTTAGAACAAACAGAGCATGCAAATAGAGCCAACGCAAAGATCAATAGTTAGGAGTAGTCGGTTTTGGAATTAGCTCTCGTTGCTGTGTACGCCTCGACTATATTAGGATTTAGTCCTTTCTCAGCTAACTTTCTGTTTTGACTATTTTGTTGGAACCCCCTCTTACCTGTAGCTCTGTTAACCCTTTCCCAAACAAGACCTGGTTTTGACGTCCCAAATAGAAAAGGCTTGGGAAACATTGAGACAAAAGAAGAAACTGCTGATAGCAAGCAGTTTCTTCTTTTGTCTCAATATTTTCTGTACTATACTTTATACCAATCTTATCTTTATCAAAACTTATTTGTCGTCTGAAGCAGCTTTTGAATTTGAACATCCAGAAAATTTGTCGTCTGGGAAAGGGTTAAATTACAGATATGTCGAAGATCCGGAAATTTCTAGGTGACCAATGAATGTTGTTGGCGATTCGAAAACCAACAGGACGAAGTATTTCTGTCTAACGAGCTCTATAAATGGCCTGTCACGACCCTCTGTAACACAATTATCTTGCCAATCTATATTGATGGATTACTCGGTGATGTACGACTTTTTCCTCCTCGGACATTGCAGATGTCGACTTGGCCTATCGAATTTCAGAGATAAGATTAAAAGAATATGAGATTGCAGCCATGACCAGGTTGTTGAACAGAAACAGTAAAGTAGAATACCCCAAACTAACTAACATAAATGTAATATTAACACGCAAAGAGTAGACAATCACATATGGGCCAGACTGCGCGAACTGCGCTGTCCGGTTCGGTGCGTGCTTTTTGAAATTTCAAAGAAAGCCCTTTTTCCGTGATAGGTCAACTTCTTTGACAGAAACGGTAACACATTTGTCTCTTCCCATTAACTTCAAATTAAGGCCATATTTCATCAGAAGAAAGTCATAACAATAAATCCACTGACAGAATCTGCTTTAAATTAATTAACAATTACCGATCGTTTCTCACGAGAATCCTCGGGCGATTCCGGTTCTAAACGATCTATCCCTTTTACAAAATTAACAATCTCTTTTTGCCTGTTTGATATCCTAAACCGCCATTTTTCACCGATTTGTCCTAAACTATTGTTAGTAAGCAATACATGAAGCTTCAGAAAACATCTAAGAGAACAGGAGGAGGACATCCTGATAATTGTTAATTTTTTTCAATATTTTCTACGCAGAACTGTGGATACCATACCCATTTTGTATCTTCTCATACGCATCAAGAGCAACGCTATTTTGAACATTTGAACTGTGCGTGTTCACAGTTTTATGATGTAGTCTTAAGGGGGAATGCTCCAGTTTTCGGAACACTCGATCATTACTGTAGTAAATAAAATGTTTCGTACCAATATGTTTCGCTACCATATTTTCAATAATAAAACACATCATTACAATTTACCATTTTCGACGGTAAAAGTGTATCTATTATTCGAACCTGATTTCCTCAAGATGGAAATCGATTATTTAGAGCAAGACAGTCGTAAACTTGTGTGTATGCAGTTACCACTGTTTTGCGTCATTTTATTCATGTGTAGCTGATAAAAATTGCTGTAATTCATTAATACGTGCGCTGACCTAAACATTTTCTTTTTGAATTATTACCAGGACATGTTGCTTAATACAATGAGGGAGTTTTATCAAATTCTATTAAGTAGAACTTGAAATATTTCCAAAAATATGCAAATTTTGACAAAAAATACTCCAGCTTCGTTGATCTTACCGAACACGTGAGAATGCTGTTTAATACATTTACGCGTTTATAATAGCACATATTTTGGGTTTTCTGTTCTATTAAATGTAAGACGTTACTTTAAATCCGTTTTCGGGACTAAACAATGAATATACAGCATTTTATTAGCATTTTATTGACCTTGGATAGGTGCAAGAAATTGTGCATTTTTTCGCTGTAGCAGTATGTGATAAGAATGCCGATAAAATTCAAACAAGATCGCTGACCATCCATTTTTACTTGATTTTTCAATTGGTAATAACATGTAATTTCAACATACAAAATATAAATAAATTCTATTATTGGGAAAAAATTAGGAAACTGGAGCATTCCCCCTTAAATTAGAGAAAGCTCCTATTCCAGATTCTGTCACGTATACTGAATACAAAAAAGAGAGCATACGAGAATGCCACAAATGTCTTAAGGTAGAATATCCCTAATGACTTTCGCGCGACGTCGGAATTATTCGGACAAAGTCGAAAACATTAGGCGATGGAACTTTCCATCGCCGAATGTTTACGACTGCGCCTGAATAGGTTCGGATACGTAACGATGCCGCTCAAAAAATTCGGATGAGATGTGAATCTCAAAATGGCCACATTACATGTATTCTACCTTAGCTTGTCAAGAACTGAATGTAGATCTTTCTAGGTTTTATTAAATTCGTTAGACTGTCATTAAGTTTTGATCTATTAAATTCTGTACACCCACGCCGTAATGACAATGTCGTAATGCTTCTCTTGGGAAATATTAACCGTCAACCGATATTATCACATTATATTTAATAGTACTATTTCTTAAATATGCTCTCCAACGTATTTATCCGTTCTTTTTAACTGTTTTCTAGTTTCTATACTATAGTATTTACTTATCTTATTATTAAGTTAGACGCTTGCAGTTGCTCAATTTACCTGACCTTTTTGACACCCATTCATCTGATATGAAAAACTTTAAATGTTTGTTGTTTACCTTATTGTACACATGATTGGCAGTTGCTTTAAAAAAACTTATAATTCACTTTGACTTACGCCTTCATCCTACAATGTACTTTTGTTACATTTTAGTCCTTAGCAAAAACAGTGCATACAGACACCATGGATTAAACAAGGGAATCTTGTTTTAGAAAATAGAAAGATGTACATGTATATATGGTCATTGTCTAAATTCTCTGATTATAGATGCTTATTGGAGATTTTAACATTTTCATTCGTTCCCGCAAGGTCGTCAAAAACAGAAATTATTTTTGAAGGAACTGAATCTCGACAATCGTACAAAGCAACGAGAACTAATTCCCAAACCGACAACTCCTGATTATTGATCTCTGCGTTTTCCCTTTAATGGCTCTATTTGCATGCTCTGTTTGTTCTAACGAGGTACTTGGACCAATTATCTGAGTGTCCTACAATGAAAACGTCATTCATCTGTGTTTCTTGTCAATTATTATCCGAGGAAAAAAGTCGGATATCACCGAGTAATATATCAATATAGATTAGTAGGATAATTTTGTTATAGACGGTCGTGACAGTCTTACAATCGACAGAAATACTTCGTCCGTGTTGGTTTTGGAATCACCTCTAACTTTCCTTATTCACCTGGGAATTCCAGGATCTTGGAAATATCTGTATTTAACAGAGGTACAGATAAGAGTGAGTTCCAACAAGATAGTCAAAACAGCAAATTAGCTGAGAAAGGCCGTAATCTTAATATTATATATATAATTATTATAATCGTTCAAAGCAACGAGACTACTAATAGAATTCCCAAACCGATTATTCGTAAATTATCGATCTCTGTGTTTCCTCTGTTATGGCTGTTATTTGCAGGCTCTGTTTGTTCTAACGAGGTACATTAACCAATCATCTGAGTGTCTAACAATCAAAAAACGTCGATCAAACATAGATCTATCTATATTTCGTGACGATTAACAGTTACTGTCTTACATTATCAAACCGTCCTACTGTAAGCCAGGGATTAATTTAACCCTTTCCCAAACGACAAACGTTTAGGGTGATCCACTTCAAAAAACTGCCACAAATGACAAAATGGATGATATCAAAGGTAGGATTTGTGTAAAATATGACACAGAAAATATTGAGACAAAAGGTGAAACTGCTGGTTATCAGCAGTTTCTTCTTTTGTGTTAATTTTTCCCAAGTAATTTCTATTAAAGACGTCAAAACCAGGTCTTGTTTGGGGAAAAGTTAAAAGGGACAGAAACGTGTTAGATGTGCAAAGCAAGGAGAATGTATTCCCAAACCGACTACTCCTAACTATTGTGTTTCCTCTGCACTATGTTACACTGAGTGCTGACACTTACAGAACATTAAATCTTTTTAATGACGCCTTATTATTATGATTATCGGGATATAATGTCCCTCTATGAAATGTACAATGAGCAAGAAGCCGAATATTACACAGGAATCCAAATAGATTGGTAGGATAAACTTGTGTGCTACAGAGGGTCGTGACAGGCCATTTATATGGCTCGTTAGAAATTAGATATGAGAAGACGAGAGAAGAAATAATACCCTTGTGCTGGCTGGCTTGGGACTCATCAGGGACGTAGACACATATTTCCCAATCTTCATCTATTTGCTCATTTGCAAACAGTTTGTATATTTTCAACTCATAATTGAGCAATAAATGGACAATTAAAATGGTTATTCAATAATAAATTGGCAAAAACAAATTTTAACAAAAATCAATCAAGATAGTCTAAAATTGATGCTGACATAATACAAGTTTACTGCAAATATATGCCTACCATTAAAATGTTCTATCTGGTCTGCGACAAACGTTGTTATTAATTACCCGTTTTGTCTAGGCACTTTGTATTATTTTACCTAGACCAACTCCTAGAAACGGAAACCTGAAGCAAACAGCACAATTAAAACTCATTCATCCATATTTGTCGAAAGCATGGATGTCATAATATCTTTCTGGAAATAGAATTCCTAACATCAGTGGCGAAGAAATTTCAAAGTTCTTTCTTTGACCATTTTTCTTGATTAAGGATTTCACTTATAATGTCGTCACAATCAAGAGAATATCGGGAAAAGACCGCACCCCGATAATCGTACAAAGCAAGGACTAATTCCCATTTCACCTCCTGTTCACTATTGATCTCTGCGTTTCCCATGTAATGGCTCTATGTGCATGCTCTGTTTGTACTTACTAGGTACTTGGACCAATTATCTGAATGTCCTACAATGAAAACGTCACTCACCTGTGTTTCTGTGTCAATTATTTGTCTTACATTAAACCGTCCTACATATTCGTCCAATGTGGTTGTCTTCCGGGCATGCTTAGAAAACAATTATAGGCCTATACGTAATGAAAGTATATAAAGCAATTAAAACAAGCACAGTACTTACCGGTAGTATGTGCATTGCATAGGTTTTCTTAAAACTGATACTTAGGCATACTGTACCTTTAAATTAATCATCTGGGGCCGTATTCATCATTTCTAAATCGACTTTCTAAAGCAGAATTACATAACAGACCATCTGATTGGACGAGACGTATGTCTCGACCAATCGGGTGGATTGCTGTGTAATTTGTATGGTATTAATTTTGTAATTAGATTGGTTGGTGAATACTGCCCTTGACTACCTCATTTGGTCATCGCCATGTAGCCGCACAGTGCCTCTCAAAAATTGTCCATGGTGACAGAAGTCGGATGTGTACTTAGTAATCATTCCATGATAGGGATTAACCCTTTCCCAAACGACAAAATTTTAGGGTGATCCACTTCAAAAACTGCCACTAATGACAAAATGGATGTTATTTAAGATAGTATTTGTGTAAAATATGGCACAGAAAATATTGATACAAAAGGAGAAACTGCTGGTTATCAGCAGCTTCTTCTTTTGTATAAATGTTTTCCCAAGCCTTTTCTGTTAGGGACGTAAAAACCAGGTCTTGTTTGGGAAAGGGTTAATAGAATTATAACGTTATAGAGGACCATGACAGGTCATTGATATAGCGCTTTAGATACTAAATGAGAGCAAAAATAATACCCTTGTAATTGTCCAGGGATCAACTCTCTGGTCATGAGAATATCAATGTCTGTCTGAAATGTGACCTTTCAGGCAATATGTCTAAGCCACTATTTACCAACGAAATATTTTACAAAATCATATTCACTCATTCTACCATGTCAAAACCAGAAATTAGCTGAGAAATGCCTTAATCGTAATAATCGAACAAAGCAAGGAGAACTTATTCACAAACCGACTACTCCTAACTATTGGTCTCTGCGTTTCCTCTGTAATGGTTCTATTTGCATGCTCTGTTTGTTCTAACGAGGTACTTGGACCAATTATCTGAGTGTCCTACAATGAAAACGTCACTCATCTGTGTTTCTTGTCAATTATCATCCGAAGGGAAAAAGTCGTACATCACCGAGTAATCCATCAATATAGATTAGTAGACTATAGACTATAGATAACTGTGTTACAGAGAGTCGTGACAGGCCATTTATATAGCTCCTTAGACAGAAATAGCCTACTTAGTCCATGTGGTTTTTGGAATCACCTGCAACATTCCTTGGTCACTTCGAAATTTCAGGATCTTTAACATAAATTATCAGTACGTTAAGGTATTCCATCCACCACTAGATACCAAATACTTCGTGCAACATCGGGCGTCATGCGTGGCAACGGAAATTGACGAGAGTGTTTCTCGTCAATTTCCGTTGCAACAAATGACATCCGGAAGTTGACGGTGGGTACTCTCGTCCATTTCCGTTGCCATGGATGACTACCGGTGTTGTACGAAGTGTTTCGTGTATAATGGTGGAAGGAATACGCTACGGAATTGGAAACAAATTTCGAAGAAATTGAATGGTGTTAGTAGCCGGCTCATATGAATTCACCCAGAATTCTTTTTTCTCGACGTATCGTTTGATAACAACCCGGAGTTTTCGGGTAGGCTATGCCATTTTGGCGTCATCATCTTCCGTCACCAGGTGCCATGTCGAAGTCTACCGAACTGTATCTGATTTTGGCCTTATAGGATAATACACTTAAAGGCACTTCTAACGCAACACTTACCTTTTTGGTAATAACTTCAAATTTTATGAACAATTTTTCACCAAATTTTCAACAAATTCAAGTTCATTCACAGTTGCGCAATATCTGTAATTTTCATAAAGAAACATTGAGTAGAAATGATTACATTTGCAGTTCATATAATATGACTAGAAAACAAAAAGTCGCAAAAAAGCTGTGCGAGCTGATAACGTGAATTCATGTTATTCATGTAACAGCAGTAAAGTTAATGACATTCTGCTAACATTCTGTGTGTCCGTCATGGACCTAAATGGCATGAAGACACCCCTATTCTCATTGATAAAGCATAATTGATGATGAATCTTTGCGGAATAATTCTTAACTCGTCCTATTTAAGTTCCTGTTCCAGTTGTTGAAAATCTCTTGGAGCAAAAAGGCGAAAAACTAATGTCTGGTATCAAATTAGATTATTTTGTGCAATGCTGACACGTATAAAACATTATTTTTTAAACAAAATAGATGCAAGTGAATTCTAATAGTGTTTCGCACGTGAAAGCATGTTATCGAATCTTGTGAAAACCAAAACCTAAATATTCTTTATGTTCGAATCAATCGATTTTGATGAAATTTACAGAAAACATGTAAACGTAGTTGATTAAATATTTGCTGAAAATTTCATAAAATATACCGCATTATTTATTTTATTTTGATGAAAAATCTAAGTGTTGCGTTGGAAGTGTCTTTAAGTGTATTTTGTCAAACTCAATATGTCAGGCAAGATCGTTGAGATGACCATGAAGGGTTGTGATACCTTAACCATTTCCCAAACAAGACATGGTTTAGACGTTACAAAATAGGCATATTGAGGGAAAATGAACCTGCTGATGATTACCTTTTTTTCATTTTTTTCTTGAATGCTTTCCATGCTATGTTGTGAGGATATCTAGATTTTCGCAACATAAATATTGTCGTCTGCATCAACTTTGGAAGACCATGTTTGTTTTTTTTATTTTATTTGTAAAAGGATTGAAAAGTGATTACATATAGTTTGCCGGATAATATTTCTCGGGAGAAACATTATAGTATTGTCATTACGGCGTGGGTGTACAGAATGTAATAGATCAAAACTTTACAACAGTCTGGTGAATTTAATAAAAGCTAAAAAGGTCAAAATGAAGCTCTTGGTAAGGTAAGACATGTAATTTAGAGGACAATCCAAACTCCAACGGTGCTGTTTGTAAATCCAAAGGCCGAGAGTTTATATACGCAGAAGAGCTCCTTGCCTGGAACATGCCCTGGTAATAAGGTACAGTTTAAGGTAGTCATCCGCTAATGAGACTCGCGCGACGTCTGAGTTATTCGGGCGACGTCGAAATCATTCGGCGGTGGACTTTTGACTCCCTACAAGACGATGGCTTTGGAAAACATTGATGGTTAATGAAGACATTGCTTGTGACAAGCAATTTCTTCATTTCCCACAATGTTTTCTTCCATAAAATACAAAATTATGTAACATTTGATTTACTTGAAATTTTCGTCTGCAACATCTTTCAAACTGGACTTGTCTAAAATTCGCTTGTTTGGTAATGGACTAAGGAGCTAAAACATAAATACAAAAGTTCTGAAGACATTTGTCTGAGAGGTTTTCTTGTTATTTCTAAACGTCATATCAAAACATTCATAAAAGTCTAGATTCTTTGACAGCACGGCTATTAGACGGCCAAGTTAAAATGGTAAACAAGAATAAACCAATTGGGCTGGGGTCTGGAAAAATGATCCTTTTCGACATTTTAGACTAACATGGAGACTGCGTATAAACGCAATCTGATAAGGATCGATAGTGGTCTCATATTAAATCACTTCCTGACTGTTCATTGAAACAGCTAGAGAGTAGCGTAGGTTCCTGATTAGATTCTATTTAGGTACAATCTGATCTGAATTGACAGTGACATGAAATACCTCGTGCAGACCTACAAATAAGAGGGAATGAAGACATTCTATTTTTATTACAAATCCAAACTCTACGTTGTGGGTACTATTTGGAATCGTTTCGGTGAGACGATTCTATTGAGTACCCACAACGTAGGGTTTTATACATGATAAATGAATTATTGCATTTAAAAAATTATCACCCTTTTTATCTATTGCTCTGGCCACATGGACCTTTTTTCAAGATCCCGGCTCAACTTTATTATGTCTACAACAACGTAGGTTGATCTCTTGCTCTGGATTCATCATTGAGTTAAATTTCCATTACTCAGAGCAACAAAGTTTGACTTACGGATATTTCGACCGTATCGCCACATGCGCCAGTCTTCATCAGCGTAGTGGTCAGTGATGATAGTCACGTGACGTATCACAGTCACATGACAAGGGGAGAGAATTGTACACAGGTGGTAGCTCCAGGCATTGCATTGCCGACATTGCTGTGTCACGTGATTCTCCCCAAAAATGCCTTGTTTTGACATCTCTTAAGGACAGATCCTCCATTTATTTCCTACGGTAAGATTTTTTTTATTTTTTTTCTGTACTGATATTTAAATATATGAGAAGTAAAAAAAATGACTTAAAAACTATAGGTCACCTAGCGAATTAAAAAGTTATTGGATTTCAAGGGAGACTACTCTTGTCCAAAATTGGAAAAACGAGGTGTCACTTAGATACCCACAAAAAAGGTGTTCGAAATGACTAGGATTACATAAATAAGTCTTTATTGTGTTCAATATGTTTTATTCTGTCTAAATGAGTATCAATTTCGGAAAATTTAGTGATGATTTTGAAATTTTTAGTAAAACATTCTTTCAAAAGTAGCTGAAATTGCTCTTTTTTCGCAACGTTTCTGATAATAAGAAATATTCCAGCGGTAAGAATTTTTTTCTTTTTTGGTATAGACATAGTGCTTGGTCATACCTACATAAACAAAAAAAGAAAAATATATCAAACCAAGCGTTTTTCTTAGTTATAAGTAAAATTTGGTTTACTTTTTGCAGCTCTGTCCGAAATTGTTTCACTATTTTTATCCATTTCCTTCCTTATTACCAGCTTTAGATAATAAAAAGTGTCATCTGTTGTGTCCATCCGAAGCGGACTAGCTCATAAAGACACCGCTTTGCTTTTGTTGCTCCGTTTCCTATCGCTAACGCCACATGTTGAACGCGTAACAGAAAGCGAAATGCACCATCCGATTACTATTACACTTTAATTGGCCAAATAGAGAAAATTGAAATAACCGAAAAGGATCTTGTCATTTATCAATCAAACATTAACTAAATGTAAAAAATGCATTTGCTGAAAAGGCCAATTACTGAAACAGCTCAATTTCGTTATTTAGTATATGCGCAGTAAGTTGCGCAGTAACAACTGGAGGATCTGTCCTTAAAGAAAGTGCTGAGGAAATATAACATGATTGCATGCAATAAGAAAATGACAATCAGATTTTTTTGTCTCAATTTTTGTTTGCTATAAAATTGTACAAAAAGCTCTCGTTTTGTCTGCTGAAGCATTTTTCAATTTAGATATTGTAGTGTTTTTCGTGCGATTTGGGCACGGTGCTCAGATTTGAGCATGAGAACGTACTTAAGTTTTTTTTCGAGAAACCGGGGCCATGTCTTGTTTGATAAAGGATTAAAGATTTCAATTGATTGGCTCGGCTAACCTCTAAGACTCTTGTTTTAGACGAAAGAGACAATAAATTGACACGTCGGTGAATTCTAACTGTATAAATTAAAGTTGATTGGCAGATTCAATCTTTTTCTGGGACAAAAACGAACAGAATTTGGTCAAAATAACGGTAGCTCACGGGTTATGAGAAGTTTATATTATGTCAGCCTGTGCTGTCTGATCGCATTCGAAGTTGTTCGATAAACCCTGTATTAATCGTTGCTTTGCTAAAACCCCCTTTCTCAAACACTGGACAAACATTGAAACAAAAGAAGAAAATGCAATACATGTACTTTTATTTGTACAGAATTGTTTAATCAACAACTATTTTGTCATCCGTAGCATCTTTCAAATAATACCTTGAATTTGTGTTGTTTTGAAAATGGTTAAATTATCATAAGCCACGCCATTACAATGAACGTTGGATAGTGCTTCATTAATAACGGACACAAAGACCTTGTTTCTGGCGAGCCCAGGAGAAAAAATATGGGAAACATTGAGCCAAAATAAAAATGACGATGATCAGCATTTTCTCCTTTTGCCTCAATAATTTCTGTGATTATAGACTAGTGTAAGTCGATGCTATCTTTATTTACAACCACGATTGTGTTGTCAGTATCAGATTTTTGGTTTGATCGCCAAAATAATTTGTGTTTGGGAAAGGGTTATAAAGCCTTGTTTTGTTGTTGGGTAAATGGTTGAAATTGTTTCAAAGTTCCCTGGAACATAATATTAACAAAGGTTAAGAAAGATTTAACGTTTTCCCAAATAAGCCTTGGTTTTGACGTCTTAATCAAGAAAAGCATAGACGATATAGAAAGAAATCTGAAGTGAAGAAAATGCCGAAATGCTCATTTCTTTCAATGTTTTGTGCTTTGCCACGAAAGACTAATTTTATTCCATGAGAAAAATCTACTGTCACCTGTGTTACCCAACAACTTTGATGTAAGACCGGTATGAAAATTATTTGAAAGGATTAACCCTTTCTCAAACGACAAAATTGTAAGATCTCCCAAATTGAAAGCTGTTGCAGACGACAAAATGAATCTTTCGGGGGATATGGCGTGTGTCCAATAGAACAGTGGGACAAAAATTGATTATCAGCTTTTTTTCTTTTGCATCCATGTTTTCCAGGTTTATTTCACCGAATACGTCAAACCCCCGTCTTGTTTTAGAAAGGTTTGAGTTGATAGATGGGGGTTTTATACCCTCGATACTCCTAACCCAGTTATGCTGTCTGGTTCCGATACATAAACTTTACTTGTTTCCTACAAGGATGACAGGTTTCGAGACAGTTTACTTGGAAATCCTGGAGCAACTTGATTTTTTTTTTCTGATCTACTTTTTATCAAGGAACAAAGCTGAAAGGGGCCGTCCCATTTTTTTTAAAAAGGAAATTTGTGGAAAGTTAAAGCTGTTGTCCATGTTCGTGTTTCCTTATCAAGAGTTTGTTGGTAATTGTATTCCTTTCCCAAACAAGATATGGTTTTAATGACCCTGATAGGGAAAATGCGGCTTCTGGGAAAACACTGGTACAAAACAAGAAAATGCTGATAATCAACGTTTTCTCCTTTCATCTCAATGGTTTCTGTGTTATTTCATACAAAGATCCATTTTATCTTCTATAACAGCTTTGAAATTGAAGCAGTTATCTGGTTTGGGAAAGGGTTAAAAACGTGGATTTATAGGCGGCTTTTGTCAAAGAATAGTAAAACTTATTTGTATTTTTAACGTTCAATAGGCCTATATTGCGTAGACTCTTTAAGTATACCGTCCTCCAAATTGTGCAAATGTCAACCTTTTTAACCCATTACCAAGCGACAAAATATTAGGGTGGTCCAAATTGAAAAAAGTTGCAGACGACATTTTCAATGCGATGGAATTTTGAAAATTTATGACTTTTGGGGTAGAAAACATTGTGGGAAATAAGGAAATTGATTCTCTCATTTTCCACAATGTTTTCCAAAGTCATTATCTTGTAAGGAGTCAAAAGGAGTCATCAGCGGCGGATCCAGGATTTCTGTGAGGGGGTTCGTTTTTACAAGAAGGGGGGTTCGTTTTACAAGTTTTCCACAATTTTGACTGAATTTCTGCATGAAAATGAAATAATTAGGCTACATAGGGGGGTTCGTTTGACCCCCCCCCCCCGAACCCCCCTGGATCCGCCACTGAGTCATTGTGTGGGAATGGGTTTACCGGTGCAATTCGTGACTGCTGCAGTACTATGTAAAATGAGCGTTGATAAAGATGGGATTCTCAATATTTTCCCAGTGCCTTTCTATAAGGTGCATAGGGGAGACCGGGTTAATTGAGCCACGGGGTTAAACGAACCACCCCAAATTTCTCTGGCATACTTTTCAATTTCACGTCTTCGGTGTAAGTATTCGAAGCGGGAATGTTTATAGTATTCATCGGTGAAAATTTCGAGAGATTCTGTCTTGTTAGATGGATTTTATGCCCCAAAAACGAAATTTCGACCTTAAAATTGGTTTTCACAATTTATGCATTCCGTCTTCGTACTACAATGTACAGCAAATCTCAGCAGTATTCTTTACATTTTAATAATAATAATAATAATAATAATAATAATAATAATAATAATAATAATAATAATAATAATAATAATAATAATAATAATAATAATAATAATAATAATAACTTTATTTAGAGAAGGTAGCATATTAAGACATATATAATTCAATAATATTGAATTTATCTTATTTACAATATGGCCTTCTAACGATAACACTCATACTAACACAAGTAAACGAACACACTTCCGCCTTATTCTCACCTTATCTCCCTTCTCTGTTACTCACACACACATACATTCACACACACACACAAACATTCATAAACTATAACGTTCAATCAAATCAAAATTGATTAAGTTAATATTAATTTTATTGATTAGCTATCTATTAACCCTTTCCCGAGAGACAAAATTTTGGGGTGTGTTTAATTTGAATGTTTAAGCAAATGTCAAAATGGATTTTACTTCAAGAAAATAAATGTGAATAATTTAGGTCAGGAAACATTGAGGATAGAGGAGAAAAAACTGATTTTCAGCATTTTCTCCTTTAGACACAATGCTTTCCCATGTCATTTCTAATTGGGTATGTCAAAGCCAGATCTTTCTGGGAAAGGGTTAACTTAATTTATTATCAGTCAAGAATTTCTTTACTCTGACAGATACTCATCTTCACATTATTGTTTATACGTTAGATAATAATTTCTTATTTTTTGCTTAAAATTAGCAAGTTTTGCCTCCGATCTTAAGCTTACAGGAAGGTCGTTCCAGATGTCAACGCTTTTATAATTTAGACTACTTTGATAAATATTTGTTTTTGGTTGTTTGTTTAATGTGAGTTGATTCTGAGTTTCAGAGCGTAAATTATACAAATCATTTCTAGAAACTTTAATTAAATTCATCATGTAATCAGGAGCGTTGTAGTTTAGCGTTTTATAAACTAGAACTGCAATGTGATAATTACATCGATTTGAGAATGTCAACCAAGAAAGTTCTTTGAACAATTCTTCTGAAGATGACTTCATTGGCTTACAAAGGATTAATTTTGCTAGTCTTTTCTGAAGAGAATATATTTTATTTGTATAGCGCTTGTCAGTTTTACTCCATATGGCACAGCAATAGTCAAAAACAGGTAAAATGTATGCGTTGTAAAATAGGATTTTCATTTCTTTCGTCAAGTAAAACGATATATTCTTAAAAAGAGATATTTTCCTTTTGAGTCCAGAGCAAACATAATCAATGTGCGTGTGCCAATTTAGGTGATTATCAATGTAGACGCCTAGAACTTTTTGAGTGTGTACATTTTCAAGTCGCACTCCATTAACATTTAATATAAGCTCATCTTGGTGTAAAAGTTTATGTTTGGACCCGATTAGCATGCATTTAGTTTTTGTGGGGTGTATAGACATATTGTTTAATGAACACCATTCCTGTACGGAGGAAATGCTTTCTTGGAGTTTATTTTGTAAAGTGACTAGGTCATAACCTGCTTTATACATTGTTGAGTCGTCTGCATATAGATCAATTTCCACATCAGAACATGTTAACGATATGTCATTAATGTACAAGAGAAATAAAATAGGCCCGAGGATCGAGCCTTGAGGAACCCCAGACTGTATCAGAAGAGAGTCAGATTGAAATTTTCCGACTTTTATTAACTGCTTCCTGTTGGATAAATAAGACTTTATTAGAAGCAGGGTATTTTCTGAAAAGTGGTATAGTTTAAGCTTATGTATAGTAGGATTTCGTGATCAACAAGATCAAACGCTTTCCTCAAATCCAAGAAAACAGAACCAATCAATTTGCCATCATCAATATCTTTAAGCCATGTATCGATCAATTTTGATAAAGCAGTTACACAAGAATGATTTTCTCTAAACCCAGACTGAGAAGTATTCAATACATCCGTTCGCACAAGGTATTTCTGTAGCTGCGTGACAATATGTCGTTCAAAGATCTTAGAAATTGTGGGTAAGATCGAGATTGGTCTATAGTTATTCGGATCATTTTTTTCACCTGATTTTAAAATTGGTATAACTTTGGCTAATTTCATTTCGTCTGGGTAAATGCCAGAAGCAATACTGTTATTTATTATGGATGTGATAATTGGTATAATTGTATCCCCACAATATTTTAGAATTTGTGCGCTAATACCGTCTAGACCTGTAGACTTTTTAACATCAAGTTTTCTAATTAGATCCCGAACCTCATTTATAGTAATAAATTCAATGGTGAAAATGTTATGTCCTAACTTTGCATCAAAGTGTTTTTGAAGATTTCGAAAACCGCTTTCCGAGAATGGTGTCTTAGTTACGATATCAGAAACGCATACAAAATGACGGTTAAGCTCATTTATGACGTTCAATTTGCCTTCAATTACCGAATCCGTTTTTGTGATTTTCAAGGGTATTGTTAGATCTTCTGACTTGTCCATGTTTGCTGCACCTTTAAGATTTTTCCATATCATCCTGGTATCTTTCTTATTTTCGACAGATTTATTGAAAAAGTTTTTTCTTATTTCGCTTAATCATATAAGTCACTTTATTTCGAAGCATTTTGTACATGTCATGATTGCCGTCCATATGTGCTTTATCTCTTTCAAACATAGTTTCGTTAATTTCATCTGTAAACCAATCAGGTTGATGCGTACGTTTTATACGTTTACTCTTGATAGGAGCATGGGTAGATAATATTGAATTAAGAATTTCATAAAATTTTAAGAGGGCCTCATTAGGATCTACAATTGTTTCAACACTGCCAATTCCGGATAATAATAAGTCTTGTAAAAACTGGTCTTCATTGAATTTTTTGTAGCATCGATATGTAATGGTTTCGTGATTTTGATTGTTTATTTTTTTAGTGTTTTCAAATGATGAAGTCGAACGGGTAAAACAAATAGGATAATGATCACTTATGGATAGAGATGAAACAAACGGTTCGCTTGTATTCTGAATGGTATTCGTGTATATATGGTCAATCAAACTTGCACTTTTCTTCGTAACTCGTGTAGGGCTTTTGACTAACTGTTTTAGATCAAAAGTTGAAATTAGATTAGCCCACTTTGTGTTTTCAAAATTTTTATTGCTATTTTTTGTGTCAAAATGAATATTGAAGTCCCCTAATATATGGTATTCAATGTTTAGTACATCCACATTTTCAATCTGTTTTGCATACTCGTCTATCCAAGATTGATTAGAATTTGGTGGGCGGTAAACATAATTTAGCAAAAATGGTGCACGATTGTTTGAAGTGAGTTCTATCCATAGAGATTCAATTTCAGGACATTCTAGATCATTACGTCTTTTATACAGAAGTTTTTCCGAGACATATACGATTATTCCACCACCCGTTTTGTTTTTCCTATCTTCTCTTTCGAATGTGTAGTTTTTTATGTTTAAAGTACTGTCCTCGATATTTTCATGCAAAAATGTTTCACATAACCCTAGTATATCAGGCGAACTTTGGTCAAGCAGATGAAACTTTATCTCTTCAAGTTTAGGTAACAAATGGCGGATGTTCAAACTCGAAATATGTATACCTTTCTTTTTGAAATTGAACGCATTTTTATAGAGATTTGATTGAGTTTTGGTTGTTGTTGTTGTTGTTGTTGTTGTTGTTGTTGTTGTTCTAGAATTGACAATATCCTTGTCATGCAGGTTTTTTAATTCGTGATTCTGATTATTATGGGCCTGTGACTGATAGTAAGATTTAATTTTTTGAGGTAAAATTTCATGTTCACTACAAATACACGGATATTCGTCACAACAGTTACACACCAATATTAAAGGTTGGAATGTATTATTGCAACTAATTTCAAAATTTCTAATTTGTGAAGAATATGTAGCATTGAAACTTTCATTATTTGAAATTTTATCAGAGTATCTGTCAGAATTTTCCTAATGTCTACGGTCCAAATTGGAGCCTTCAAAACCTTGGTTTTGTCTGTACCAACAATTTCTGGTTTCGTGAGTAGCATTTCTACAGTTAAAACAATATTGCTTGTATCTGCCAAACACTGCTCTCGAAACTTGATTTCTATTGGGATAAGAATTATTATTTCTGAATGTTTGATAAGACTGTCCTCTTATATAACCTCGTGCATAGGTTTTGGTATGATTTCTCTATAGAATAGACACATGCTTGTCTATTACAGATAGTAATCGACTGGTACCTCTCGGTGATAGATGAATTCCATCACGAGAAAAGAAGTGTTCAATAGGCTGATTATTGCCATAAACAAACAGTGGGTTACAGTCAATCAGTTTTGAAGCAGTTTGTTCACACTCATTTTTTATGCATTTGTTTAATTCAGAGACATCTGTATCACGTCTCGGACAAGATGTGCAAAGATATAATTCACAGTTTGCATCCAGTGAACTTGTTAATTTTCTCAAATGACTCTCTATGTTTGATATCGAGCATTTTCTCGCAACGTCGTTCCCCCCTGCATAAATAATGACTGATTTGAACTGCTTCAAATCCATTGATCTCAGAATTTCATAAATATGCGAAAGTCCTTTTCCTCGGCATGTTTTCACAAAAACATTTTGGAGTCCTTTTGTTTCTATACCTTTTAGTATAGAGTCACCTATTAAAAGTGTCCTTTTTGGAATATCACCAGAGGAGTTGGACTTGACGGCAGCATGTTCACCAGAATATGTTTTCTTTAGATTGCTGGTAGAGTTTAAGTTCTTTTCACAAGTAGGCGTTTTTCCCTGCGACGTGTCCGCATTTGATTTTGGACTCATTGGTTTATTTTCTGCGAACTTATTTGTATGATTTGGAGATATTTCACACTCGATGGGTGTTTGGACTTTTGTGGTGCTCGGATTGGTTCCCGCGATCTCATTTTGTTTGGATCCAAAAGTTGACGAAACACACTTCACCGACTCCTCAACAGACTTCATTTGGCGCTGCAGTTTGTCATATGTCAACTTCGTTTCACTGCAGCGTTTTTCACACACTTTCGCTAAGTCACTTAATTGATCAGTCGACCCCTTTTGCGCCAATGAAACTTGCTTCTTTATGCTGCATATTTCGTCTCTAATTTGCGCGAATTGTAATGCCGTCTGTTCATAAAATTTGGTCGCTTGTATTTGTGACCTTTGTAGCAAATCATACAAGGATTTAATTTCACTGGCTTTGTCAGAATGCGTTCGCTCTGATTGAGTTTCCTTGTCACATCTTGCCTCTTCAACCTGTGGAATTGGGATTGGCGAAACTGGGGAATCACAGATAGGGCTGTAGGTATTAACATGGGTAATATTTTCGTCCGTCACAACATCATCACAGAGGTTTTCCACTGATGTTATTTTCGTTCCTTGTTCTACACTTAATTTGCTTTCTTTACAACTACTGATATTTACAGATACACAGGAGACGACAGACTTTCCTTTACTTTCAACATTATTTTCTTTCTTCCCATATGGTTTACAGTTCAAAAACTTCAACGCAAGAAATTTTACATACTCATTTAAGTCTCCAGTTTCGGTATTTCTTTCGACTAACCAGCTCTGCATTCTGTCCACTATCTCCGGTAGGTCAGTTCTTAGAAAATGATTTTCATACTTGCCGTTTATTAGACATGAACATTTTGTATGGTACATGTTAACTGTGAACAGACTTGTTTTTCCCTCTGAGACTTTAATCTGCGTTTCCACATGGTGTCCGTTATTATCGACGATTGGTTTTCGGTCGATATCATACTTTTCCGAAATAAAATAATCATGAGTCACAGATTTGAATAATTCGTACGTACCGCTGTTTAGTGTGAGCTTCAATCCTCCACCCGTTTGCTTAACCGTAATATCTTCTCTTTGCGTAAATTTAATTTTCTTTTCCATGGCGGCAGTTTCGTTGAGTTTATACATTCTCGTCTCTGCTGTTTCACAAGTTGATTGTTTCTTTTTTTCCTCTCTCCTTTTCTTTCAGTTCCTTTAACATCATTCTTGCTTTTTCAATTTCAAAGGACAAGGTTCACTTTGGGCCAAAAATGGCCCCATCTCAAATTTTACTGAAATGTTGATATTTGATCACTCCAAGCACCCTATTCGCAAAAACGTACGAACCACACACATACGACGTTCGTGGTTGCCATGGTAACCAGATTTATAATTTCCCTAACAATAACACAGGAAATAGAAAAATTAATCATGAATTCTAAGAAATAACATATTTTCTCGTATCCAATAACATGTTTATAATAACAGTAATAATATACGAAAGTTTTGGAAATGTGCAGGCGCGAAATATTATAGATTTTCATGGTATTTATGGTATTTCCATGGCAACAATATGTCAAAAAATGACACTTAAATCACAGAATTGACCATAACTTGGAAATGATACAACATAATTATTGCTTTCATATTTGGCATAAGTGATGTCACAGATAGGGTCTATCTTTTGAGCGGCAAGTCAAGGTCATTTGTGAAGGTCAAGGTCATTTTTCAAGGTCAAATTTTGCAAATACATTTAATGTGACCAAAAAGATTGTAGATCATTTGATAGGACAAAATAAGCCAAATCTATAAATCTATCATGCTGAGATGCAGCTTCTGTCATGAAACAAGTGTTGCTTTTTAAAAATAAAAGTGGAAATCAAACACATTTGACAACATGATTATTGTATTGTGGACGATTTTTCAGTGTGAACGATACCCAAAAATTCACACGGACTACCCACCGTATGTACTAGGGATTTAATTTTTATCAATATTACAAATGTTTTTATCTAAACACTATACCATAAAATTATTTTCTTTTCGTACATGAAGTTTTTCGGCGTCAAAAATACGGCACCAGTATCCAATGTTATTTTAGTGGGTGGGGTAAATAACTCTCACTTTTCAACATCTAGCCCATGAAAATCCTTGATTAAATCGTCTGTTTAGAACTTGCACATTATCATTTCACAATTGTGGCATTTTGGAATCAATATTCATACAAGAATAGCGATGGTTTTATAAAATAACAATGAAAAAGGTGAAATGAAACTGTGCACCATATATTCAACCCTTGTTAAAATTACTGACCCCAGCTGACTTTGACCTGTACCTATCATTAAGATATATATATATATTAGTACTATCAACGACACTGCATTTCGTTTCTGAGTGATTTTAAAATATTTTGACCATTTTACATCATAAAAATCACAACGATATTGCATATAGAGCATTATTTCCATCGAAGCAATGTTCTAATTTCATGGATTTTTATCATTATTTTTTAAATATCTTAAACATTTTAGATTTGAAAATTCAATGATAAATGAAATTCATTTTGGAGTAGTTAGATAAATATATAGGCTTTCATTTAAAACCATTTTTGTTCATTTATGTGAATATTTGACAGAGATATATGGGTTTAAAGAGAACACGGTTGCCATGTGGCGGCCATTTTGAAAAATGGCCGCCATTTTGTTAAAATGGCCGATTTCAGAGTTGCACCGGGCACCATTGAATTCAGCATACTCATATTATGTTAAAACCACCCGGTGCAAAATTCTACTAAAAAATGCCTACTGCTCTTTATATGAGTGGAATTTCAGAAAATCCGTCTAGGCTATTGTATTTCCATGGCAACTGTTTGTCAGAAAATGGCAATCAAATCTTGAAATTGGTCATAACTTTAAAGTGAAAGAGCTTATAGCTTTCATATTTCTCAAATGTGATGTAACCGGAAAGGCCTTTCTTTTAAGAAACTAGTCAATGTTATTCATCCAGGTCAAGGTCGTTCATCCAGTTCAAGGTCATTTGTCAAGGTCAAATTTTCCAAAATTGACAAAAAATGACTATCTCAAGAACATATGGTCATACATGTTTAGGCAAATTTTGGTCAATATTTAATAAAACTTGTGGAGTGTAAATAACAAATTGTGAACAGATGGACAATGGACAGTGAGTGACCACAACAGAAGTACTCAGGTGAGCTAAAAACAATGTTTCAAAGACTTCCTCGGCTATTCTAGTCTGAAACTAAATTTGGATCAGTGTGAAATTGTATCTTTTCAAGTTTAGAACCTATTCTTTCCAGAAACAACAAAGTTTACGGGTCCAAATAGGAAAGTATTGAACGCAATCAAATAAGTATAAGGGAATTTAGAAAGTGTGCATGCTATAGCCTTAAGATTATTGTGGGAAAGGGAGAAAATGCTGGTCGTCAGCATTTTTCTAATTTCCCTTAATGCTTTCATAGAAAAAAAACTTTATAAGGGGCATCAAAACAAGTCATGTTTGGGAAAGGGTTAAGAGAACTGGTTGAATGCATGGAGTTTATACCATGCCCAAAGACATAAAATTAGACTGTTCCAAATTGAAATCACAAAATTGATGTAAATAAAGATGTGATTATGGCACAATAAAGCACAAAAAATCTTGAGGCAAAAGATTAAAATGCAGGTTATCATTATTTTCCTCCCTTGTTTCAATATTTCTATAAACTTTTCATTAGGGACACCAAGTCCAGTTCTTGTTTGGGAAGGGTTAAGAAACATCCATTTTTTAGTCTTATTGAGCCAGCTGATGACCTAACCATGTGTTCCTGCCAATTTTAACGCCATTACAAACACAACATCCACTCTGAGCCACTACCATATTTGCTCATCCCATGCAGACAATTCATTATTACTCATGCACATTCGAGAGACAAATGTCTAATGCCAGACATTGGTAAAACCCGGATTCAAAACCACAATCCTTAATACACGATCAGACAGCAAAAGTTTAAGCTTGTCCAAATTCAAAAATGTTGCTTATGACAACTTTAAGTGAATGAAAGTTTAGCTTTCTCAGTCTTTCTAGATAGAAAACAGTGAGGGAAATGAAGAAATTGTCATGAGCAATTTCTTCATTTTCCACAATGTTTCCAAAGCCTTTGTAGTAGTGTCAAAAAGTGTCATTATGTGGGAATGGATTAGCTATTGACTAAGTCAATTATCACAAAAGCTTCAAGTATATTAACCCTTTCAAAAACAGCTTAAATTTAGACTGTTCAAATTTGATAGCTGCTTCAGACAGAAAACATGAATTAACTATGATAGGGTCCAGAAAATATTGAGGCAAAAGGAGAAAATGCTGCTTATCAGAATTGTCTTCTTTTGCCTCAATGAATTCCTAAGCCTATTTCTAAGAGGTGTCAAAACATGGTCTTGCTCAGGAAATGGTTAAAGTAGGAAAGAAACTGATCATCAGCAATTCCTAGTCTTTTAAAATTGTTTTATAACTTTATAACTTCAAAATAGGCATATTTTTTACATGAATAAGTGAATATCAGAATGTTTGGAAATAGATTAATTAACAGTTTTACAATTGAAATATCAAATATTTTCAAAAGTTATTCACTTTGGATGATCTATTGATAAAAAATTTATTGGCTCTACAAAAAACAATTGAATTAGTCTATGTAAAAGTTAAATTGTCAATGTTATTTGCAAATTCCAAATTTTTCACTTAGCTATTTCGTTGAATTTTATCATTTCTGTGAAAATTTCAATGAGCACCTACAGCTGGTGCTTACATTCTGTATGATGATCCATGCTAAAAAGAAATCTTAAAGCTGTATTTATATAAAAAAATTGTATGATCCAGGGGCCAGTTTCATCAAAACATTTAAGACGTATTTTTGTCTTAACAATGACTTACGACAAGTTAAGGGCAAGAAACGCGTATCTCCAATTTATCAAGACCTGTGTTGCGTGGTTGTTGTTTTAAGCGTTATCTAAGACATTGGTAAGTCAAAAATATGTCTTAAATGTTTTGATGAAACAGGCCCCTGATCCCATTACATATATACTCAGTAAAAGAGCTAACGCATCACTTTTTAAATTTGCATAACGTCTTTATTGTCAAAGATTTAGATTTACAATTTTGCGCATGTTTATCCCACAAGGTTTTGCATTCATCCATAAAACTATTTCTGAATTGTCTCTTTTATGTGACCGCGTCATACGAAAAGGAATCAAAACAGTTTTTCGGCTCGTGTAACCTGTGATCTTTTTCAATCATTTTTGTTTGAATTGATTTTGAAAGCTGCTTTATTGTGGGATTGAAATCTGAAAAAAATAATTCCTTATCTAACGTAACAAGGGCTGTTCGCAGACAACGTAGCTCGCACAGACGCACCTTTTTAAAAGAAAAGGTCAATTTTTCAAGGTCAAGGTCACAAGGTCAAAATTTATGGTCTCAGATGAATGGTGTTGGTGTGACCTATCTATGTGTGAAATATCAAGACCGCATCTTACACAGTTCATAACATACATGTATAGACCGATACGTTTTTGTCTTCGTAGCCGACGTCGTCGTCGACGCCAACAATGACACCAACGACACTAATGATGTAACATTACATCTGCGGGAATAAATTACGCGCCCACTAAAGTGTTAAAGTCGTCGGTTTGTTTGATAAAAGGTAACTTTTCTACACAGGAACTCTTTCAGCCAATACAAAAGGTTTGAAAGTTATGCATGAATTTCGCATTTTAATCAAATTTCAGACTTTATGAATTTTCGAATTAAGGGTGTCCTTACTAAAAGTTCATTATTTCAAAACAGACTATAGCATTTACTATGAAATTGCATAGGCTTCTTATCAAGTGGTGGTAGTCGGCATATGCAAAGTTTGAACGCATTCTGAAGATTCGTTAAATAGATATTAACAAAGATCTGAGTGATGCGTTAGCAGTTTTGCCGAGTATATAAAGTCTCACTGTCTGATCAGGATCCACATTTGGTCTTAAATGCAACAAAGACCACCTTCACAGATACTAGCTCAGAAAGACTTCATTTACCAGAGAGATTTACAGTTGATTATGGTTTAACCCTATCCAAGACAAAACTATATGATCTATAATACCACACACATTGTTATTTTCAATAATGAATGTCTAGTAAAGTCAGTTATGATTAGAAAGAATGATTATTAGTTAACATCACTTCTCCAACTGTGTGTCAAATTCTTCTGATTAGCCCGAATACAACAGCTTTTACAGTAGACATGTGTCCAGTCTTATCCCAGATTGTTTACCATGTCATCTCACCTCTACACCCAAACAAATTGGGCTTGTTATAGATGTGGTTCATTTCTGAACTGTAAAGAGAAATCAAAAGTAAATGAGAATTTGTATGAGTCTGACAAAAGAATGATAGAGATCTCTAAAGGAGTAAAAAGACAGGTATAATGATTGCCAGATTCTGCTGCTATCAAAAATGAACAACATCTAACATTTTGACATACACGTACAAAAAGCCTGGACAAATAGGGAATGATTTTATCCTGTTAACCGTGACGTAATTTCGGACAAACAACCGTATTTCTTGGGTGTTATCATAAATCTCATAATTACGGCTTCACTTGAGCAGTAGTTACGAGATATTGTAACAACACCGACGGTTTATCAATACATTACGGCAAACCAAGTCTATTTTTAGCACAAATTCATTGCCATTAACTGCATTGATTCAATTTGGAAGCTGGCGTAGGCCTAGATGACAATAATGGTTTCAAGTTCATTTATAAAATATTGCACAAAATATTGAAGTAAGAATACAAAATGCAAGTTATCAGAATCTTCCTCTTTTGCTTCAATGTTTCCTCACAAGCTTTTTCAAGATTGTTTTAAGTGTGCCAAAATTATGTCTTCTTTGGGAAATGGTTAAGAGAATAAACTACAAGTTGAGAAAGCAGGATATAAAAATATCACTCACCACATCGAGTTATTTTGACATGTAAAAACATCCAATCAGACTGTCGGAGTGTCCTACATTGGAATCCTTTTCCTTTTCCATGTTTGTTTTTAAGTTTAATCCTGCATTCCTGCTGATTCGATTCGTCAACGATGTTTGCCGATCGGATGCATGACTGGTTGTGATATCAAGTGTCCAATAGTATGCATCGGAAGTTTAGTCAATGTCGAACTCTGGAGAATTTTTTGTTGAGAAAGTGAAGCCGATCATATCCGAACTGCTGAATGTCCGAAAACTATACCACTGAGAATGTTTCGATTTTTCATACAGTTCCCGATCATAAGCACTGGTATCACTTGTTTTAGGCTTATTATCAAACCTTATGAATACATTCTGACGATTATTTTGTGACGAATAAGGTACGGAAAGTTTGCTTCCATCGTTGGTTGTGATTTTCCGGGTTCTAAATCGAAAGTAGAAACGTGGGAAATGACGCGCTACAAAGTTGTGCAGTGACGTCGCATAGCAACAACCCTTACCCGACTCGGAAAAATGTATCGATTTTTTCTTTTTACACTTAGGCCGCAAGACTCGCCCTTCAAAGTAACCATTCAGACCGCTGTGCAATTTCTTTTGACATAGATTTATTTTCTCTTTAGCTTGGGCAAGGGCTGCGCTCTATTAAAACTTTAGATCAGAAGGCTGGCAAAATAGGCAAAATCCACAAAAAAGACCAAACTACCCTTACTTTGACGACGATTTAGACGTACACATTTACGATTTTTCAATGAAAAAAATACTTTTTCAGAAGGTTGAGATGTCATTCTTTCATTTTAAATGACCAATTCTTTTTGAAAAGACACTTCATTTTTCTGAAAAATTGGGGCCGATTTATGAACAAAGTGAACCTTGTCCTTTGTCGTCGTTATCTTTGTTTGTTACAGCCGTTTCCGGTTTGTCAGATTCCATTTTCCCAATATTTTCAATGAACGACAATGTTTTTCTGCATAAACTACATACCAAAATGTGTCGTATGATATTATTCAGCTGTTGGTATTCTTTATCCGGTCTATTTATTATTTTACTTTACTTTTACTTTTTTACAAAATTATTGAAAAGTCGTTTTTTGCATTCCGTCGTTTGTTTTTCTTACGTGACGTCATCGTGGCGCGAAAACGTATTTACAAATAATTATATGATATCTTCAGAATGTAAAATTGAATTCCGTTATTGCTTTCGTAAGATGGGTTCTTCACAAATGACAAGTATATGACCATGGTGTGTACCGGAGTAAGTTGAACCACTATGAAAATAAGTGCAGATAAAACGCTCAAAATAATTCTGGGCCTATTAAATTGCCTGTTGTATGTCTAATCGAATTCTCTTGAAAACTGAAATAAATGTTTATTCTTTGAATGAAATATTATGATATTATTGCAGGTAGGCTAACACCCATTTTCATTATTATGAATGAAATCTGGTGTTTATATCTCTTTTATCTTTGAATAATTATCGCAAACATGCCAATTGGCTCAACTTACCCCATGTACTGGTTCAACCTACCCCGTCAAAGGGGTTAAATGAACCATTTCACCAGCTCTGTTTAAAATGAATTTCTGTGGATTATGGATGTCGAAAATATCTGCCAAAGGTTTAGAAACATGCGAGAGATGTTGATCTTTAATGTGGCATTGATCAGAGCACTCTGCGTTAAACTAAGAAAGCCCTATCTGGAATTTATCAAAAAGTGGTTCATGATGCCCCGGTCTCCCCTATATAAAAAACGGCATGGTTTTGACGTCCCTGGTATGAATGGTTTGTAAAATATCGAAAGAAAAGAAAAAATGTGATTATCAAGATACTTTTCCCGCGATATTTTCTCTGCTATAACATACACATTTTTCTACTTTTGACATCATGGAATTGGGCAGTCTAAAATCGGGCCGTTTTTGACACGTTGGAGACCACGCATATATGCCTGACTGTAGCTCCACGATTCAGAAATGACTAAACAATTTTCACACATATATATAATACAGCAACATTTTAAGGAGGTCGAATGGTAAAACCGCTAGACTACAAAACGGATTTTGATAAAGATGGCGACTTAATCGTTCGTCTACTTTTTCGGAATTGATTCTTGTAAAAAAAAACATCAGCCAATGAAAAAGGTCCGTAGGAAGCAATTCGGTATGGGGTGGGGGCTTAAGCCCCTTGTCCAGGCCAGTGTTTAAATATTGGAGTGGCAAAATAACGAAAATTCAGCATTTTGGTCACCGGGAGAGAGAGGGGGGGGGGTTAGCCCCCTCCCCCTTAGCCCCCTTTTCCTGTGGGCCTGCATTTTTCGTTTTGTAAAGAGACTCGCTTTTGTCAACTGCAGTTCCAGATTTCCAATGCTGGTATTAACGCCCCCATTTGAAAACCCTTTGGAAAACATTGAGGTGAAAACCAAAACAGTAAAAAGTGACAGGTGTGACGCCGCTTGTTTAATCTCCAAACCAAATAAGAAATATCTTCAAGCCATAAGGTATCGCTAATGTTTCAAAAATTGTAATTGAAATGAAAAAAAAAAAACCAATAATTTTTAAATTTTTACAAATTACTTAATCTTAATTACTTTTTATAACTTTTTAGATTTTTTCAACTTTTTCCACGATTCAAGATGGCAGCTAGTGTTGCAAAATTATCTAATCAAAGCCGGTTTTTTGTTGTTTTCGCCGCTACTGTTGTGAAATCTTTCTGTTCCTTGTAAATCTGGTAGGTATACCTACAAATGTACGTTTTCCCATCAAGCACAATTCGTAAACTCGATTAATATAGAGTAGAAAGAAGATTGTGCAATCACTAACAAATTATTTCCACAAGTGTCTCACTGATGATTCCGTGATTTTAATGATTGCACTTGCAAAAGAGCAAACGACACTCTACTTTGTATCTTATTTTGATACTTGTTATTTGTAGGCATAATCATACTGTCAATCAACAATCTTTTTTTTGGCTTCCTCAATTTTGTTTAGCCAGCAATTTTGTAACAGTGAGTGTCACTTAGTTGCAATAATGTAACCAAAACCTTTTTGAATTTTGATCTTGGTTTCGGTTACAATTCTGGTTTCGGTTACAATTCCTTCCTATTCGTTGCAATGGAGCAGGTGCTGGAATGATTCATTCCAGCAAGTTTAGCATAGTCAAACTTCAAAATAAAGCTATGGAATGTAGTAAGAATGTAACCTGACAACAGGTTAACTATTTTTCTGTCAATCCAGCGTAGTTTTATGTTGAAATCATTTTCAAATAAAGTTCAATTCAATTTTGAAGTGGAGTACCCACCCATTTTATTCTACTGAGACTTGAATTTTCCGTTGGAAGAAATAATTGCTAACAATTCTTGTTGATACTTTTTAACTGAATTTGTGCCATGGAATATCTTTTTATGGGATAACAGGGTCCAAGAAATCCACTCGTCCGCTCGTATTTACGAGTGAAAATTGGTAAGGACGAGTAAAAAATTTAGTCACGGTCGTCCTGCCGGACGAGTGAAAATTTCAGCAAGAAATAATTCATTTTCCATATAAAATTGTAACTGAAAACAATAAAATAATTTGATCATCCATTGAAGAAAAAATCTTCATGCGAAAATACCTTTTGTCGGTATATTTCGTCTGCCTTGAATACAGCTATCATAGTTATTCTTCATTCTGTTATTTTAGAACTTCGATCATGCCGGAAGTGCTATTACCTTAGATGGCGTGATATAATCCGGTATCGCAAATTTAGTTGTCAACTTTTAAATAACAGCTTTCGGAATCTTAATAATGCCGATTGTTTTATAAACGGCAAATTATAATGTCTTTTGCTCCAGACTATACTGAATCACTTGTTTATCCGTTATATTTTTTGCATATTAAATAAAAACGAAATCTGATAAAACGGTGCCGGACTTTGTCACCGGCATTTATCATTCCTTTTCGATGACGTCAATTTAATAAATTTCGTCTTGTTAGCTGTCAAAAATCATGTCAGGAAAAGATATTCGCTCCTTTTTTCAGGGGGGGGGGGGGGCGATGCACAGCGCCATGAAATGTTTGTGTAATGGACCAGATAAGAGTAAACCCGGCGAATCTTTTGTAGGACGAGTAAAGGCATGGGCAGGACGAGTGATTTTTGTAAGTTACTCGTCCTGCAGGACGAGTGCAAAATTTGACATTTCTTGGACCCTGGATAAGCATCTGATTAGATATGTTAGTATTCAAAAATTTATGCAAGAAAATGCGTTTTCCACTTTTTGTCTTGCTCCACAAGAAGGAATAGGGTGGACTCGTAGCCACAAGCCAATACCCATCATCAAGTTTGTGGCTACAATATCGCAGCTAAGTGTCACTGTGACCTATCTATCTATATATACTGCCTAACTCCCAGGGCTTTTCTTCCTTCTATAACAGAGGCCAAAATTTGGTGGCTTCTCAATTGGAAAATGGCTCCTTTTTACCCAATTTCAAAGTGAGAATTTCCCAATTTTCAAAACTGAAATTACCAAAATTTGAAAATAAATAATGAACAATTACATACTGCCAATTCTAGTCACACAGAAGCAGCATGTTTTCTATAATTCAGTTATTCTGGTTATAAAGTGTTTTTATGGAAAATTTATTTTCATTTGAACATTTTTTTCCTGAATCTTCTTTTTCCCAATAAGACAAAAACGCGCTAAAATGACTGACCAGGGCCCCTTCCCAATTTTTGGAAGAAAAGCCCTGACTCCCCTTTCGGGTATTACTGGTAGGTGACCTTAGTCCTATGATAATGACAATGTCACAGAATTCTAAATATGAAGTAATGGTGGCAATCAAAGTTTTTTTTTCCCAATTAGATCTAGTGCCTTTCCCAAACAAGATCTTTGAATTTGGACCACCCTTTAGTTTATGTTTTTTTTGGGAAAGGCTTAAATCGTTTGTTGCAGAGACAGTGAGAGACTGGATACTTCTTTAACCCTTTCCCACACATTGGCGTTTTTGGACACCCCACAAAATAAAGGCTAGTTTGGAAAACATTGCGGAAAATGAAGAAATTGCGTGTGACAAGCAATTTCTTCATTTCCCACAATGTTTTCTACCAAGAAAGACCCAAAAAATGTTAAATTTTGTTCAATGAAAATTGCAACACCTATAAGTTTCGACTAGGCTAAAATTTTGTTGTTTGGTAATGGGTTAACCCTTTCCCAAACAAGACCTGGTTTTGACGTACCTAATAAGATATGCTTGAGAAAATATTGAGGCAGAAGAAGAAAATGCTGATAATCAGCATTTTCTCCTTTTGCCTCAATATTTTCTAGGCTATATTTTTCACAAATTTTACCTTTATCAACATCTTTTTTGTCATCAGCAGCAGCTTTCAAATAGAACTATCCTAAAATTTTGTCGTTTGGGAAAGGGTTAAGTAACATCAGAGGCTATTATCAATTCAGGGCTGCTGGGGATCCAGGATTTCTGAGATGGGGGTTCGAAAATTCAAATGGGGAGGGGGTTCGTTTTTCAAGTGTTACACAATTTTGACTGAATTTCTGCATGAGGGGGTTAATTTGAACCCCAAATTAACCTCCACTTGATCCGCCTCTGCAGGGGTTGTGAGTATAGACTGCTTCTCTTCCAATATCCTTTCTAACAATGTTTTCTTTTTGTTTTTTCAGGTGCTTCTTTACAATTATGGAAAACTAGATCACCTCCGATTTGTTTGCCCCTAATGTAGGGGCAAACTGTTTGTGCTGGGGCTAGATAGAACTACATATTTGGACTGCATCATCCAGTATTGAAACCAGATATTATATAAATTAAAAGAAATAAGAACATCATTATGCCTTCAAAATACATGGAGTGTGCACTGAAGTGCAGGTCAAAGAAACATGCCTATGCTTTGCATTCAGCTATAACCAAAGGAACATTGAAAGAAATTCAGAACTACTTTTCTCTGTGCTATAATCCTGGGAAGGTTTCTGATACACTTGGTCGATCAGCTCTCCATGTGGCTACATCATGCGGGAAGCTGGATGTTGTTGAATGGTTGCTGGAAGAAATGAAGGCAGATTTAAATCAGAAAGACCTTGAGAGTGGCTGGACTGCACTACATAGAGCAGTCTTCTATGGACAGCTGGGTGCTGCAAGGATGCTGATTCAGGTATAAATGACTTAATCCTTCCCAAAATTATTGACTAGTTTTGGTGTCTTCGGCAAAGGCAACTGGAGTTTATTTGAAAGAAACAGCATTGGAGGAAAACTCTGAACACTTTTTGAATTCTTTAATGATTCCCATGCTTCAACATAGACATTTTGGTAGAAAATTCAGTTACATTCAGTAACATTGATAATGTGTAGTCAGTAGCTATTAAATTGAATTCCAATCAGCCTTTAATTTTGTCACTTAGGAAAGAATGAAGGACAGTGTTCTATTTTTTGAAGTTTACTTTTGTGAATGGTTATGCATTGTATTTATATTTAAACTTGTTTACTTGTATATCTGTTATTACAGTATAGAAGTGATCTATCAACGAGAGATCATGAAGGCCTGGCTCCCCTGGATATTGCCATGAAGGATAGACAGCTCGTGAATTCTGTACCCAAACCAGGTATAACACTACATCTTCCCACACAACACAATTCTAGACTACTCTGCTATGAAAAATTGTGCTAATGGTCATAGATAAAACTTATAGTGCAGAGAATAGAAAGGGATATTACTGGTACTTATTTTCAGAAATTTATTCTTTTGCCACAATATTTTTCCAAAATTATCCCATTTAGGAATGTCAAAACCAGGTGAATTATAAGAACTTGGTTTAAGTAAAATTCTTCAAACAAAATATTTATGATGTTAAATAGAGAATAATTCAGTCATAAAAAGGCCGATGTGATACCCATGGTTATGGTTGATCACCAATCATTGGATTATACAATATCATAGATTGGTATTGAATTAATTGGTATTAATATTGTTTCATGTGGCAATTGGACGAAGGAAGAAAAAGGTAACGCTATTGAATTTGTATTGAAATTTAAATCATTTATCAATCCAGAGACACTCTTTGTAAATAGGTGTGAAATTACTTTTTCAAAACTGTGAAACCTATTGCGTCTCTAAACAAACACTGCAGTTTGTGATAGGCACACTTACTAACACCTGCTCGAACAATACCTGGTTTTATCATCCCTAATAGAAAAAAAAAGCTTTGGAAAATATCGAGTCAAAAGGAGAATATACTTATATTTAGTCCAACACATGTTTAGTTCCGCTTCAACAAAAAATACTGTTAAATTTGGTCCCCAGGGGAGATAAATGCTTACAGCTTTGATCCTTTACCTACTTTATTAATGTCCCTTGGTAACAAACATGTCGGCGATCTGTGACCAATGTATTTTGTTAGCAGTGTTTTTATTTAGCACATTTCTTTCCGTGAAAATAGCTAAAATTAAACAACCGCGAACAATACCCGCTATACAGTAATTATGCCCCCTTTCGAAGAAAAAGGGGGTATATTGTTTTGCAAGTGTCGGTCGGTCTGTCCGTAGACCAAACCTTGTCCGGAGCATAACTCGAAACGTATTAAAGGTAGAATCATGAAACTTTACAGGTGGATAGATTTTATTATGGAGAGGTGCAGTGCACAAGAACTGTAACTCTGCCGATCAAATTTTTGGAGTTATTGCCCTTTGTTGATTTTATAAGTTGATTCTTGTCCGGAGCATAACTCAAAAAGTATGTAAGGTAGAATCATGAAACTTTACAGGTGGATAGATCTCATGATGGAGAGGTGCAGTGCACAAGAACTGTAACTCTGCTGATCATATTTTTGGAGTTATTGCCCTTTATTGATTTTAAAATTTTATTCTTGTCCGGTGCACAACTCAAAAAGTATGTAAGGTAGAATCATGAAACTTTACAGGTGGATAGATCTCATTATGGAGAGGTGCAGTGCACAAGAACCGTAACTCTGGCGATCAAATTTTTGGAGTTATTGCCCTTTGTTGATTTTATAACTTGATTCTTGTCTGGAGCACAACTCAAAAAGTATGTAAGGTAGAATCATGAAACTTTACAGGTGGATAGATTTCATTATGGAGAGGTGCAGTGCACAAGAACTGTAACCTTGCCGATGAAATTCTTGGGAGTTATTGCCCTTTGTTGAATTTACACTTAATTCTTAAAATTGCCTATATCTCATGTCTTTTTACACATACGGGCTTGATATCTCACACATAGATACCTCTTATCAACATCGTTGACATTTGACCATGACCTTGGACCTTGTGACCTTGACCTTGGAGTTTGACCTACTTTAAAAAAAATTAAACCCGGTGTCCCAGGGTAACGTGTCCCCTGGGTAACGTGTCCCCGGGGACACGTTACCCAGGGGTAACCTGTCCCCGGGGACACGTTACCCAGGGTAATGACCCTGGGTAACGTGTCCCACCCCCTGGGTAACGTGTCCCCCCCATTGGAATTTATTTTTTTAAACATTATTGTGTATTTTTAATGCATATTTTGTTTCATAATTATTTATTCTTTTAAAATAAGTTATTTTAAACATGAAATTTAAATATTCAATTATTTTTTATTCTTTCACATTTCCAAAGAAGGAAAATATCTAATTGCATTGTAATTTTTCATTAAATCACTTTCTCCAAATATTTTTCAACTATTATTATTACCATTATTAATATTTTGTGATAATACCAAAGTAAATTGCGCAGAAATAATGTGAAAAAAATTTAAGAGGAGGGAGGGGGGGGGGGACACGTTACCCCTGGGTAACCTGTCCCTGGGGACATGTTACCCAGGCCTGGGTAACGTGTCCCCCCCTTTGATTTTTTTCCTTTTTAATCATAATGTATACTTTAATGCCTATTTAGTTTTATAATTATTGACTCTTTTAAAATAAGCTATTTTTAACAAAAAAAAAAAAAAACCTTAATTTTTTTCATTCTTTCACTTTTCAATGAGAGGTGGGACAGGCTACCCAGGCCAGAGTAACGTGTACCCCCCCTTGGATTTTTTTCCTTTTTAATCATAATGTTTAGTTTTATATCATTATTTATATTTTGTGATAACACCAAAGGAAATTGCGCAGAAATAATGTGAAAAAATTTTAAGAGGGGGAGGGGGACGTACGTTACCCCTGGGTAACCTGTCCCCCCCTTTGATTTTTTTCCTTTTTAATTATAATGTATATTTTTAAAACCTATTTAGTTTTTAAAAACCTATTTAGTTTTTATAATCATTGAATCTTTTTGAATAAGCTATTTTTACCAATAAATAAAAGAATTTAATTTTTTTCATTCTTTCACTTTTCAATGAGAGGTGGGACAGGCTACCCAGGGCCTGGGTAACGTGTCCCTGGGGGACAGGTTACCCATTTTTTTTTTACATTATTTCTGTGCAATTTTAGCTTATTTTAAAAAGATTCAATAATTTTAAAAACTAAATAGGCATTAAAAATATACATTATAATTAAAAAGGAAAAAATATCAAAGGGGGGGGGACACGTTACCCAGGCCTGGGTAACATGTCCCCCGGGGGACAGG